>BKCH01000355.1:85000-90000 GCA_008635985.1 Ficus erecta | reverse complement strand
AAGGGTAGATTGATACAATAGAAACCTCTGGTAAAATGCCCACCCCTAACCCAGCAGATAAAGTACATTACATGGTCCGTTTTAGGGATTGGCGACTTATCCATTCAGTGACTTTGGCGCTGGGCGTTCCTAAAATGGGTACTATCGGGTCGGGTGAATTCAATAATAGACGCCTGTTGGCATTCCAGCCTCCCTTCTCCTTTCAGGGCCTATCCGAAAGAGAATCCAGTACTTCTTGGTCGTGAATATCTGAATAGGACGAACCGCTCCGTGGATATCTTTGCTTCGGAACAAAACAATTAGAACTAGTCGGTCAACTGGAATGTGTATTATCCATATCCATATTAGGGGATCTTTCAATTGAGAAGATCCGTCGACCTGAGACGAAGAGAAATGTCTATCTATTTTATTTAGTTATTCAGTTAAACCAATGATTCGTTATTGTAGCAGATAGCAACAACCATTTCATCCGGGAAAAGCCATCTTTTTTTCAACAATGTCTTTGTCATTTGATCCAATAGCGTTCCGTTAGATAGGAACAGCTTTGATAAATACTGATAACTCTCAGATGGAGTATTAGAACGGAAAAATCCATTAGATAATGAACTATTGGTTCTAAGCCATCTCTGGCGATAAATCAACAATTCGAAGTACTTTTCTTGCGTATTCTTGATAAACCAGCGTTTATATATAGATGTAGGAAGATCTGTTTGGGAAGTAAGAAGCCCCTTTGCCATCTCTTCATCTGCAAAGAATTCTCGATGTGAAAACACAGAGACAAAGGGCTGATCTTTGAATAGGAAAAAGAGTGGATCTGCAGGGTCCCAAATGAATTGGCTTATTCGAAAAGAGCCTTGTTCTTTGGAAGATCTATCTCGTGTCTGATACTGCATGGTTCCACTCTGCAAGAACTCCGAATCATTCTCTTGAAGCCCATCCTCTTCATCATAAATGATCCGCTTACCCCTGGCCCAATAGGGAAATCCCAATTCATTGGGGCTTTCTATTTGATTGTATCGAAAGCCCCAAGGGCGCCATGTTCTAGGAGCCCAAACTATGTGATTGAATAAATCCTCCTCTATCCGTTGCGGGTCGAGGACTCCTTCTCCTTCCCCTTCTTCAAACTCCGATTTGTATTGTTCATAGAGAAATCTCTGATCAACGATAGAACAAGATCCATTTTGCATCATATCTAAGGGATTCCTTGGTTCGGGCCGAAGAAGCAATGTCACTCGATCATTATCAAACTGGCTGCAATCTTTTTCTGTCCGTGAGGATCCCACCAGAGTGCCTTCTACTTCTAATAGGCCATGAACTAGATCAGAATCATTCTCAACGAGTCCATAAGAAGTGATCCCATTTTTTTCATCGAGTTCGGATAGAGACCAAAGGTCTTGAGCGACCGATCCGGCAGAACAACTCAAAAGATAAAGAAGTATCGTTAATTTCTTCATGCTCGCTCCAAGTTCGAAGTACCATTTGTACAAATAAGAATCCCCTTCGTTACATGATTTCTTCTTCATATAGATAGATATAGGATCTATGGAGCAATTACTTAGAAGTACATTTTGTGCAACAGCCCTTCCTATCTGATAGAAAAGGATCCCATGATCCTGAACCGATCTTACCTGGGATCGCAAATCCCAAGTTTGTCTATGAAGAGCAGATCTAATTATATTAGTGTCTATAATTGATTTCTTCTGTGTAATACTAATCGATAGGGCCTCATTGGTAAGTGCTACAAGATCTCGTACATTGGAACCCATGGTTATGGACCCGAATCCATTAGTATGGAACATCTTCTTTTCCAAGTGAAATCCCCTAGTATATGAAAGAGTGAAAAAGTGCTTTCGTTGTTGTGGAATAAGAAGCCTTCGTATCTTAATGCATGTATTTAATTTATTCGGAGCTATTAGAGCGGGATCCACTTTTTGAGGAATATGAGTCGAAGCAATAACAAGAATATTTCTAGTGGAACATCTTTCACAATCCCTGGAGAGATAGTTCACTAATAGACCGAGGGATAAGTAATTCGACTCATTCACATCCAGATCATGAATGTTTGGAATCCATATTATGCAAGGAGACATTGCTTTTGCTAATTCGAATTGAAGGGTGATATAAAACCGGTCTATCTCTGGCATCATATCCATAGTTAGCGCATTCATCATAGTTAGAAGCTCCAGCTCCGTATCAAGGTCGCGGTCGGTATCGTCACTATCATCAATATCGTCACTATCATCAATAAGAAAACCCTTAGGCTTGTTATCCAGGAACTTGTTCAGAAATACTGTAATGAACGGAACATAGGAGTTTGTCGCTAGGTATTTGACCAAATAGGATCGTCCAGTTCCTATAGAACCTATCACTAAAATACCCCTAGAGAGGGATAGGGCTAAGCGGAGCGAAAAAGGTTTTCCATGAGATGGGAAATGAAAACTATTAGCCCCACAGGAGGTTTGTGAATAAGTGATTGTCTGATAATGAGCAAGGAATATCCGCCTTTCTGCTAAACAGGATGTATTGAATTCATAATTCATTAGATACTTTTTATGAATGTCAACTAAGTATCGTAAGTAAATTGCTCCCGGTTGTTCAATCATTTGATAACCAGAGTCATTCTTTGATAAATGATTACTCTGAGTCAGACTCAATAGAATTTGATCAATCCTTTTTTCTGTCGTTAAGGTGGAGAACTGAACCAAGAATTCTCTTTCTTTATCATCAATCGAATCACTGTTCGAGACCCAGGATTCTATTTTATCATCAATCCAATCACCGTTCACCTTTTTTCTTTTTCTTATCAATGAATAGGTCTCTTTACTTATATGACTTAGATGTCTCGTATTTCTGGAAAAAGCGATTCGATTGATGGGATTTGGTATGATACTTATGAAATCGATGATATCGATGAGATTGATATTCAAATATTTCTTCTTAGAACGTATAGATTTGACCCCATAAGGTGGACCGCCACCCCATAGCATGTTGCCGCCAGAAGCAGAACCCCGTATTTCTTCTAGAGAATCTCCTAATTGTTCTCGAGCAACTAGAAAGAGATTCTTTAACCAGAAAGAATTCAGTTCAGATGTAGGATACCTATCCAGAAGTTTTCGCAACTCAATCATGTATGATGGAATCATCAAAGATTTGACCCTTTCGAACTCTGTCTGTAACTCACTATAGGTTCGAGAAACAAAAAGAAGATGTGTACGAACGAGATATCCAGCAACAAGAAGAAGGAAAAGGATTGAATAGAGGAACCCCCAAACATTTGGCGATCTCAGATGTGTCGATATCAATGGTGACTCATTATTTCGATGAATCATTTCTTTGGACAGAAGAAGATTATGTAAACACTTACTCGAAATCTCACTTATCAGATTCCATTGTGGAAGACACAATCTTTTCTGAAGAATTCGCCATGATATCTCTAATCCATGCATAATATCATGAAAAATGGATACAAATTTTTGGCTGCTACTTAGTATCGGCAATAGGTCTGAAAAAGTATCTAAAAATATCAAATTTAGATAGTTGTATCCTGTCGAAGTAAGGAACCATGGCATATATGTTTGGAATATATTCCATTTTGAGAGAGTTGAAAAAGCACTATCTCGTTGAAAGGTTCTATACATCTGCCCTTTCTCAAGGCATTTCTTTAGACAAAGACCCCGTTTTTTCCTCTTTTCGGATGGTAAATATTTCTCAGAACATGGAGTGTGAATCAAACCCATGTTTGAATTGAAATTGAGATACTGATGCAAGTTCTTCCCTTCTGAATCAGACAGATTCATATCTGAAAGAGGTTGACAATAAGTTCTTTCAAAATTGACTATTTGTCCCTCTGTTAGAGGTGTTCCAGAAAAGTCTGCGATCGAGTAAATAGCTCTACGAACGAATGGATCGGATCGAATTGGAAAATGGAAAGATTTGTAAAAGTTATACCTTTCGTCACCATTTTGTGGAAAATCGTTAGGTATGAATATGTTAGACACCTGTAACTCGATTGGTGAAATAGCATCTCTCTCCAAAAGAGCATATTTTTTTTTACCGCCGCGCAAAGAAAATATTTTGTTGCGAATGAACAAGATATTGAGGAATTGTCCATACGTAAAATCATAATTATTGATACGGCCCTTTTCCACATAAAAAGGGAATCCTTTGTTACAATAGAAGCAGAAGTGATGTGGATTATTCAAGAATCGAAGTCGATTTGCTTTATAAAAAGAGGATATCAATGAGCTTCTATGAAACGGTTTCACGGGATTCAGCCAATTGTCTTGATCGTGGGATATCATTGAGAAATAGGAATCTGTGTTATCAAAAGATTTCCTGCGATTATTTCTAGTATGGAATGAGTCAATCATCCACTTTGGTATCTTATTGAACAAAAATGGTGATATTGTTCCTCCATTGATCAAGAATTTCGATTTTTGGGAAGTATCATGATCATCCAATAAGAAGGGTTTCAATTTTTTCAAATGAACGATTTGAAGACCTATTGATTCTAACAACTGATTGCAGAGTTGATCATTCGGACCTTTCAATTCATAGATGTGGATCTCGGACCTATGAATGGGGATATTCCCGAAACTCACAAAGAAAAAAGGAAGTGAGTTAGACAAAAAGAGAAGAAACTTGGACAAAAAGAGAAGAAACTTGGACAAAAAGAAAGGAAGTGACTTAGACAAATCTTTTTTGTCGATAACCTCAGACCAATCAATCGAATATTGATTAATACGTAATCGATCGAACACTACTTGAAAATGAAAACGGCTCTTCTGCTCAGAAATGAAATGTTCCAAATGTTCCTGTAAATTCTTGCTCCCATTGGACCATTTGTATCTATATGCATTAGGATCCCGATTCATGGATCTCTCCTTTCGAGAAATAAAAATAAGAGGATCGAACCATTTCTTCTGACTCTTTTTCAAATTTGATAAATGTTGGTTGATCATATATTTCATTATAGTTCTATGATTCAGAGTATCATTTCC
>BKCH01000355.1:57500-77500 GCA_008635985.1 Ficus erecta | reverse complement strand
AAATATATTCGCTCAAAAAAGCCCCCAGAAGATGTTAATCGTAAATGAGAAGATTGGTTACGTAGAAAAAGTAAGATGGATTCGTATTCAAAAACATGAGAATTATATAAGAACAAGAATAATCTTGGATTACTTTTTGAAAAAATAGAAATATATTTATTTGGAATAATAAAACTATTCCAATTATAATAGTCGTGAAGAAAAAACCGTAATAAATGCAAAGAAGAGGCATCTTTTACCCAGTAGCGAAGGGTTTGAACTAAAATTTCCAGATGAATCGGGTAGGGTATTAATACATCTGATACATAATTTAAATGTGAGAATTTGTCCTCTAAAAAAGGAAATATTGAATGAATTGATCGTAAATTATAATATTTTACGATTTCTGTCCCCTTTAAGCAAGATACTAATCGTAGGGAAAATGGAATTTCCACAATGACTGCAAATCCTCTGATATCATTTGAGAATACAAATTCTTATTGTACCCAAAAAGTTGATTTTGGTTCGAATCATTAGCAGAACTAATAAAATGATTCTGTTGATACATTCGAGAAATTAAAACGTTTTACAATTAGTAAACTAGATTTATTGTTATAACCTACATTTTCCAACAAATTCGATCTATTTAAACCATGATCATGAGCAAATGCATAAATATACTCCCGAAAGATAAGTGGGTATAGTAGGTCAGGTTTACAAGATCTATCTAGTTCTAAATATCCTTGAAATTCCGCCATTTGAAATTAGGTTTGAACCGAAAATAGGATGGGCTTTATTGGGTTATCAAATGATACATAGTACGATACAGGTAAAACAAGGTATGTATAGTAAGAAAAAAATCGATACCTCGGAAAAAGGTAAGACTCATCAACGGACTCTCTAGCCTCTCTTTTTTCACCTAATTGGTTTAGGTTCATTCTAGGATAAAAAGCCGTTTAGAAATCCTTTATTTTTGCAATCCAATCGCTCTTTTGATTTTGAAAAAAAAAAAAAGATATATATATATATCTTTATCAATATACTGCCTTCTTCTACACATTTATCTCCACCCCCATAATGGAGATGGAAATAGCTAATAGTTTAGGATTCATAAAAAATTGATTGATAATACACTCATGAGAAAAGCCTTTCCCGCGTCAAGCACTAATATATTTTTAACGTTTAATTAGATCGGGATCGGGTAATCATTCAAAAATTAAGAACAGGAGCTCGTTACTTTTTGTTTTCCTAGAATTGGAACCTATAGCTATAGACTATAGTAGGGCTCTATCCATTTATTTACTCGACCCAACTTTAAATTTAAAATTTAGTTTTTATTTCTTTGATTTTTAAATGGATTTTGTTCCACGCCAAGAATTCAAACAATTTACACAAGGTTTTGGACCTCATAGGGTAAGAATGAAATATTCTTTAGAATTCTCTATTGACTATTGATACGACATGCTGCTTTTTCCATTCATTCCTTTCAGGATCAGTCGCGGTCTTACAAACTCTACCGATGGTATAGACGAATCCGTTGCTTCATACAAATGTGTAAAAGATGCTAGCCGCACTTAAAAGCCGAGTACTCTACCGTTGAGTTAGCAACCCGAACTAAAATAATTAGAATGTATAGATACAATCGGAATCCCAATAAACAATAAATAAAGAGGTTGAATTGTACAACGAAATAAAAACATTTAAAAAAGGAAAAACAAAAATCTAAAAATTAATAATCAATTATGAACATAATAAAAATGAACAGATCCGATGAAAATCAAAAAAAAAAGTTTCAGATATAAAAATCGATGAAAATAAAAATAGTTGTAGATCAACTCTTGTCTCTTATGTCATCCATATATTCTATTTGAATATTCTACTTTAATTTAATATTCTATTAAAATCATTAAAAAAAAAAAGACTTCTTGTATCACAGCAAATCAAATGAACCCTTTATTTGAATGAAATAAAATCAAATCTATGGGACGGAGATAAGTAGATTCATTTATCCATAATCGGATTATATTTATTTGATACACTGTTGTCAATATAAATGTAAATGTTGAAATAAAGAATACAATGGAGAAATATAAAAACATTATAAATATAAATTGAGATTATTATTTCAATTTTCATTTTAATTAAATTTTTCAATTTATTAAAATGAAAACCAAGAACTAAGAATTTATGTTGGATCGGCACTAGATATATAATTGACATATATACAAAAGAGTGTAGGCGGACGAATAAATTAAAAAAGAAGTATAAAAATCCCAGGTTTATTCAATTAATATCAATCAATATAAGTATTAATATTAAGTACAAAGTAAAAAAAAGCAAGCTTAACCCTTTGCTTTTTTATTTGTTCATCGAATTCCAATGAAAAATAAAAAACACCCATTGACATGACAATAATATCAAAAATTTAAGACCAAATTGTTTATTCTCTCGATATTTTTCTCATCTATTACATCAATAAAACCAATAAAATAGATTTTTATCGTTATAAAAGACGACATTCTATAAGTAGAAAAAATAAATGAAATATGATATAAATTGAAAAAGGGAAAAAAAAAGCAAAGAAAAGATTATACAAAAATCTATACAAATCATCCACACCTTACCTTCTTTAATTTATATATATTTATATTTCATTAATTTAATTTTGTTTGGTGATTAAGGCGAAGTTCTATAAAAACTCCCGCCTTCTTTGAAATATCATAAACAGTTCCTGTAGGCTGAGCGCCTTTTTCAAGAAAATATAGAATAACAGGAACGTTTAAATAAGTTTGATTCTTTATCGGATCATAAAAACCCACTTTCCGAAGAGCTCTTCCTTCTCTTCGGGATCGAACATCAATTGCAACGATTCGATAAATGGCTCATTGGGATAGATGTAGAGAAACCCCCCCGAGAAACGTATAAGAAGTTTTCTCCTCGTACGGCTCAAGAAAATTCAAGTTATGTTTATATACAAAATTAGAATGGCAAATAAATCCATAAAATCATCAAATCAATTAGACCAAGAATTATCTTTCTTTATTATATGATTTAAATACTTGTTTCTTACTCTTTCCCCAACAAAAAGGATTTTCATATTTGTAATTTGCACTCTCATAACTCAAGTTGTATAACTCGCAAAGAAAACCTTTTAAGTATTTCATTTATTGATTATTGAGCGGTCTCTAATCCCTTTTTTATCTGTCTCCTTTCGAATCTATTTTGATTTAATCTAGTTCTAGTTGTTTAAGACAATTGAAAACGGTATTTCCTTGTTCTAGGATCCTTTATCTTTGCCTTGAATCATTAGGTTTAGATATTACTTCGGTGATAGTTAATCGTTTCAAAATGGCAGCAACACACACCATTTTTTGTGATTTCTTTCTATCAAACAATCATATGAATGGTTGATTCTTGTGTAATACACTTTTGATTTGAGCGAAAGGATTTTACCAATTCCAAAAGATTTTACTTTTGAATTTGAAACTTACTTGAATTTGATCCTTTAGATTTCTATATCAAAAATAGACTTACAAAGTTGTCTCAATTTATTAATTGATACTAACCCTAGATTCTTGCCTCCGAAAAACGAATCAATACGTTCTGCTCGAGCTCCATCATGTATGATACGGTTTATATTACAACCCCCCCCCCCCCAAAAAAAAAATGAGAGTTCTAGTGAACAGAACAAACGATGTCGAGCCAAAAGCACTTTCATTCCTAATATAATAATAAAAAGTGGTGGATGTAAGAATCCACAGTGGATCGTATCCTTCAAGTCGCACGTTGCCTTCTACCACATCGTTTTAAACGAAGTTTTACCATAACATTCCTTTAGTTTGGAAACCAGTATGTAATTAATTCCATTATGGAATTATGAATAGTCATTGGTTCGATCAATACCTAGTAATCTATACTTATTTTTTTTCCTTCTATATGAAATAGAGTTTCTGAAGAAGTCTAAGCATTAACCCCAGAAACATATATTTATAAATATTAAAATATATAAATCTATATAAATCTATAATATTTTAAAATATTATAAATACTAATTATAAATAAAAATAACACGAATAAAATTCAAACAAATAAATAAGTTCTCTTTGATCTGGATCTTCAAGTAACCTGATAGGATAAATTCACCAATTTCACACTTCTTCGAGTACTAAGAACTCCTAAGAAATCATCAATTTAATCTAATTGATTGAAAATTTTCTGACCTCCATATCATTATTTGAATAAGATTTTATAGTTTATAGTTTATAGTAAGACCACATTGCATTTTATCATCATACGAGAAAGATAAATCCAGATTTGTATTAAATCATCAATGATTAAAAAAAATCCAATTTCTTTTTTTAATGAAATAGTGGATAAAGAATGATGTAAAAGAAGATTTAGATTGCTATATATTTTATTTTTTTTTCATACTGATTGAAAAAAAAATAAAGAATCGAAATAAAAAACTATGGAATCTATGTATGTATCAGATAGACTAAACTATTGTTACTGAAAGAAATTCTAGCTATTCTATAAATAATATTTATAGATCACAAATAGATTCTATTATATCTGCGTGTTGTGAAAAAGATATGATTCAGAGAAGACTCATTAAGAATAAGAATTCAATTTTTTTTTTTTTTTTTTCAATTTTATAGCTTCAAAAAAGTAACCTTTATTCTGATATAATATATATATATTATATATATCAAATATTCTATGATTCATATGGGTTAAGTATATGATATTATTATACTGTTTTGGATATGTGGACGGATATGCTCTGGGACGGAAGGATTCGAACCTCCGAATAACGGGACCAAAACCCGTTGCCTTACCACTTGGCCACGCCCCATTTACATTTATACTTGACACTAATAAACACTAATATTGTTATTGGTTGTTCGTCAACTTCAGTCTAAATATCTTAATATCTATAAAATAAATTAGATTCTTGATAGAATTGTGCTATGTGTAGATATAGAATTAAACTGATGAATTTATTGATCATTACATCTAATTCAATTAAGATATTGTATGAAAGTATGATTATTCTATTCACTTTTGATTTGAGAGTTGAAGTTGAAGGAGTTTTGATTGGACGAGTTCAAATCAAAGAAGTTCTTTTGGTCTATCTAATTTATTTTTATTAATTTTCCCTTCTATCAATAACTCAACTTATTAATAACTCAATCAAAATAAATACAATTATCCTCAAGAACAAAATTTTATGCTTAATATATTTAGTTTGATCTGTATCTGTCTTAATTCTGTCCTTTATTCAAGTAGTTTTTTCGTCGCCAAATTGCCTGAGGCCTATGCTTTTTTCAATCCAATCGTAGATGTTATGCCAGTAATACCTGTGCTATTTTTTCTCTTAGCTTTTGTTTGGCAAGCTGCTGTAAGTTTTCGATGAGATTTTGAATACTGTCCTAGACAAATTGCTGATTTATTCGAAAAAAAAAAAATTTACCAATTGATAAGATCAGATAAGTCTTAAAGTATCTGTGAAACCTCGAGTCAAATATTGAAATTCTGGTATAACCATAATAAATCGGGATCACCACGTTTCACTTCCTTATTCTGACTTTTTCCATTGCAAAACCTCTTGGAGTCTTACACAATTTGTGGGTATGAAAGAATATTTTTGGTAATGAAAAAATACACTTTATTTATATGAAAAAAAAAAATATTATAAACGAATTTTTTGAAAATTCTTTTCTATTTCTCATCTCAAATCAAAAGAACTTTAGTTTATTTATTGGTGTCAAAATAAAAATAGAAACATACATACTAGGATATGCGGTATAAAATACAAATATACAAATAGAGAATCTATTCTCTTTTTTCCTAAAAAAATAATTCTTGGAGATTGTGTAATGCTTACTCTAAAACTATTTGTTTACACGATAGTAATATTCTTTGTCTCTCTATTCATCTTCGGATTTCTATCTAATGATCCGGGACGTAATCCTGGACGTGAAGAATAAAAATAAATAAGGTTTTTTTTTACTCGATTTTGAAATGTTCTGAAATGTTCTTAATAGGATTTTAGCTACTTCACATTTTTAACTATATAATTTTTAACTATTATAAAATAACTAAAAAAACTTAAATAAAGAACTAACTCACGAAAAATTTGAAAGTAAACAAAAAGTTATCGACGAAAACGGAAAGAGAGGGATTCGAACCCTCGGTACGAAAAACTCGTACAACGGATTAGCAATCCGACGCTTTAGTCCACTCAGCCATCTTTCCCCCAATTGAAAAAGGATAATTATTATGTTACATAAGCAAAATTAGGGCTTGAAAAAGGCCCCTTTCTTTTTCTTTAGTTTATTTATAGTTTTGTTTTTCAACTAATATAATATTTAAAACTAAATAATAATAAATAAAATACAAAGGATCCCTCTTTGATTTTGTCCAAAGAAACCTTTTCTTTACACGGCTTGGCCTGGTCAGTACCTAGCTGGGCCGGGCCTCTTTTGTTCCAAGGAATCAAATTAAAATGATTTATTTAATTTTAATTTGAAAACACAAATTCTTATTATTGATATTGAAACAATCATAATAAGGACTATTTCGGTTCCTTTGCTATTTTGATATATAATCAAAATGTCAGTTCCTATCTTAATTTCTTAGCTTTATCTTTTATTTACTTTTTTTTCAGTAAAAAATCAGTTAAAGTAAACAAATGTAAATAAAAAAAATAAGATAAGAAAACAAATCAACTATGAATTTTTTGAACAATGCATTTTTATGTTACGGCTTAAATAGTTTTGTCAACCCATATCCGTCAAAAAACTCCAGCAAAAGACTTGGTATTTAGTTATTTAAATGAGTTCTCTTTTCCTAATCTCTTAAGTCCTTGGGTTAACGCTCTAATTTGCATGATTCTTTTTTGATCCTATACTTTTGATTACGACCAAGTTTCTTGTTCGACAAAAAGTCGATTTATATACAATAATCGGATTGTAGCGGGTATAGTTTAGTGGTAAAAGTGTGATTCGTTCTGTTAATCCCTTAACAGTTAAGGGGTCCCTCGGTTTGATTAATAACCCATTCCGATCAAAACAAAAACTTTATCTCGTAAAAAGGATTTTAGCCTTTACCTTTCAATGAAAAATTCGAGGAAGAATATACATTCTCGTGATTTGTATCCAAGAGTCAATTATAAATTGAAAAATTGGATATTGGATTATGAAATTACGAAACATAATTTTTTTTAATTGGATCAATACTTCCAATTGAATGAGTATGAGTAAGGAATCCATGGATAAAGAAAGAAAGTTTATTTATAATCGTAACTAAATCTTCAATTTGAATTTTTTGTATAGGGAAAATTGAAGCAAAATAGCTATTAAACAATGACTTTAGTTTACTAGAGACATCGATAAATTTTTTAGCTCGGTCGCGAAATGAAATGCTTTTCCTAAGGATTCTAGGAAATAGAAATTAGAGAACGAAGTAACTAGAAAAAAGAGTGTTAGAATCCCCTTCTTTTCTATTTTCTATAAGGATCGTCTAGAAAGCGGGTCATTTTGAATACATTCAGACAGAAAAGCTGACATAGATGTTATGGGTCGAATTTTTTTAATTTCGTTCATATCTTACATCTAGAAATTTATCCATCTTCCATAAAGGAGCCGAATGAAACCAAAGTTTCACGTTCGGTTTTGAATTAGAGACGTTAAAAATGATGAAGCAACGTCGACTATAACCCCTAGCCTTCCAAGCTAACGATGCGGGTTCGATTCCCGCTACCCGCTTGTGCTTACTTTATCTTTCTATCTCTGTTCAATATTTCTATCAATCTTTTTATTTTTATAAAAATAAAAATTAATAAATTGAAATCAAATTTCAAAAATTAAATAATATCTTTTGATTAAATGAATATAATTATAATTAATGTAATGCATTATTGAATTGAATATGCAATTCCCGTAAGTCTTTCACATATTCCCCGAACAAAAAATGGGAAAAGAAATAAAGAAAATTGAAATGAAAAGCGTCCATTGTCTAATGGATAGGACAGAGGTCTTCTAAACCTTTGGTATAGGTTCAAATCCTATTGGACGCAATATATTTCCATATATATTTTATATTCTATGTCTATGTCAAGAAAGATATTTTGAATGATTTGAATAAGAGATTAGATCCACTTCTTATATACACTTAATTACTTAATAATTTTTAGATTAGATTTAAAGTGATCAATTTATTTATACTTGTTCTTGAAGGAGAAAACGCTCCATCTGTTCCTGAATAGCTTCTTTCAAAAGGGCTTCTGCTTCCTCAGTAAATGTCTTGGTAGAAGATATGATTTCTTGGAACTGAGGTTTATTCGTTTTTAAGTAAGTCCGTAACTCAACGAGAAATTTCCTTACCTGTCCAATTTCTAATGAATCAAGATAACCATTCGTTCCGGTATAAATAGTGATTATCTGTTCTTCCACCGCTAGAGGGGCTGCTTGAGATTGTTTGAGCAACTCACGTAATCGTTGACCTCTTGCCAATTGATTCTGAGTAGCTTTATCGAGATCAGAGGCAAATTGTGCAAAGGCTTCTAATTCTGCGAATTGTGCCAATTCCAATTTTAATTTGCCGGCTACTTGTTTCATGGCTTTAATTTGAGCCGCGGATCCTACTCTGGAAACAGAAATACCCACATTAATAGCAGGTCTGATTCCAGCATTGAACAAATCCGCGGATAAGAATATTTGTCCATCTGTAATGGAAATTACATTAGTAGGAATATAAGCCGAAACATCTCCCGATTGAGGTCTCAACTATTGGTAAAGCAGTCATACTTCCTTCACCTAAACGAGAACTTGATTTAGCAGCTCTTTCCAAAAGGCGTGAATGCAAATAAAAAACATCGCCAGGATAAGCTTCGCGACCCGGCGGTCTTCGTAATAAAAGAGACATTTGACGATAAGCCTGTGCTTGTTTGGAAGGATCATCATAAATGATTGAAGTATGTTGTTCACGGTACATAAAATATTCAGCCAAAGCTGCTCCTGTGTAAGGAGCGAGGTATTGTAATGTAGCCGGCGAATCCGCCGTTTCAGCTACCACAATAGTGTATTCCATTGCTCCCCTTTCCTGTAAAGTAGTCACCACCTGAGCTACAGAAGATGCTTTTTGACCAATAGCTACATAAACACATATTACATTTTGCCCTTGTTGATTGAGAATCGTATCTGTAGCTACTGCTGTTTTACCAGTCTGTCTGTCCCCAATAATTAATTCTCGCTGACCACGTCCTATAGGTATCATCGAATCAATAGCAATAAGTCCTGTTTGAAGAGGCTCATATACAGAACGTCTCGAAATAATACCCGGAGCAGGAGATTCAATTAAACGAGATTCAGAAGCTGAAATTTCACCTCGACCATCAATAGGTTTAGCCAGGGCATTTATAACACGACCCAAAAAAGCCTCACTTACAGGTATCTGAGCAATTCGTCCTGTTGCTTTTACGGAACTTCCCTCTTGTATGATCAAACCGTCACCCATTAATACAACACCGACATTATTTGATTCCAAATTCAGAGCAATGCCTATCGTACCCTCTTCAAATTCTACTAATTCACCTGCCATTACTTCATCAAGACCATAAATACGAGCAATGCCATCGCCTACCTGAAGTACGGTACCGGTATTTAAAATCTTTACTTCTCTATTATATTGTTCAATACGTTCACGGATAATATTACTAATTTCATCGGCTCGAATGGTTACCATGAATATTTCTTAATTCTTTTTTTTAAAGAAAAAAAATAATGCCTGCAGTAGAAGGACTAATCCGTTATTTCTTTCATGGTTCCAAACATGCCAATATTAGTATTGATGGTACGTAAATGTAACTCGTTGTTCAAACAACTATTCAGAGTTCCTAGAGCTCCTTGCAAGGCTTGTTGGAAAACCCGTTGTCGAACTTCGTTAATCGCTCTTTGTTGTTCAAAATGAATGGTTTCATTTTTGTAATTTTCTAATTGTTCCAAAGTCTTAGAAGTTGAATTAATCAAATTCAATTTTTCTCGTTCTATCTCAGAATATCCATTCACTCGAAACTGATCCGCTTCCTTTTCTACTTTTCGTAAGCGGGCCCGGGCGTTTTCCAGCTGTTCTAGGGCCCCCCCGCGTAGTTCTTCTGAATTTTGAATAGTCTTCAAGATCCTCTGTTTTCGATTATCTAATAAATCACTTAATGAAAGTAGATTATCTTTCCATTCATTTCAAAACTTCCACGATCCCTTCCCGAACCAAACATGAATCTTTCAATTCATTTGGCTCTCACGCTCAATTACTTCAATTACTTAAATGATAATTCCCATATTTTTTTTTTAATGTTTTTAATGTAATGAGCCTGTCCTCTATTCATATTATATTCATATTCAAATAGAAAGATATCGAAACTGATCACTAATCCAAGAAAAAAATATTCCGAGGACTCTTCTGACCAAAGAAATAATTGTCAGCAAAGTTGTTTCTTTTTTTTTCTTCAAATCCAAAGAATTCCTCTTACTTTATACATAACATAGGTCATCGATTTAGCATTGGATAAAAGAAAAATAAGGGAGGTTGAAATACCTATTTTTTTTTTTCTAATTTTTTCCAATCAAATAAAAAGTTGAAATCATTTTTTTATCGACATGAGTGTTTTATAGCGAAAAAAGAATTCCAACTCTTTGTTTTGAAAACATTTCTGTATTAACAGAGTAGTAGAAAGAGTACCATGCTTGTATCTGGACTTCAAAAGATTTAGCTTTAACCCTGTTAATGGTCCTGCATTATTAGTTGATAGAGAATCAAAGTAGATTTACTAATGACTCACGAAATGCTATGGTTCTTAAATATGATTTCTTAATTTATTCAGAAGTAATTCGCGGAATCGTGCACCTTTTTTTCCTAGTTATACCAAAAAATAAAGTGCAGTTGGTTGAATCCAGCTTATTCTTGAAATAAACAACTCGCACACACTCCCTTTCCAAAAAAAATCAATACACCAAGTACTACACTTAGATTTATTGGATTTGTTGCTAAAATATCGGTATTAAACCCGAAACTTCCGGCGGATGGCCAATAACCCAAGGAAAGGAAAGGATCGGTTACATTTTTCATAAGATCTCCTCTTTCTGATTCTTATAGATAGACTAATTATCTATATTTTTTATATTTATTCTAGTATTTTTCTTATTATTTTTCGAAATACTCCTAATACTAAATAGAATAAAAAATAATATTGATTTTTAAATGTAAATTTATTTATTTATTGTTTTCAATTGTAAATTTCAAATAAGAATGATATTTATTAGAATTAGGTATCGGGTCTTATAATATATGAGTTTCGAAATATTTCCTTTGTTGCAATACTTAAAAAAAAAAAGTTCCATTGACTAAGAGAGTAAAGGAAGAAAAGAAAGCGAATTGGTGTGCCAATTCCTTTTCCCCCAATAAGTACTTTACATGGGTTGTTGTCCGAACAAAATTGAAATCTGAATATAATTCGAAAAAAGCAAGAGCAGCAAGTCCAAGGAAATAAAAAAATAAATATATATGGACTTTTATTTGTAGGATTAAACAAAAGGATTCGCAAATAAAAGTGCTAATGCCACAACGAGTCCATAAATTGTTAAAGCTTCCATAAAAGCCAGACTAAGCAATAAAGTACCTCGTATTTTTCCCTCTGCTTCTGGTTGTCTCGCGATCCCTTCTACAGCTTGTCCCGCAGCAGTACCTTGACCAACTCCAGGTCCAATAGAAGCAAGCCCTACGGCCAATCCAGCAGCAATAACGGAAGCGGCAGAAATCAGTGGATTCATGATAAATTCCTCGCACCAAAACAAAAAAAATAAAGAAATAGTTAATGATACAATCAACCAATGAATTATGACTTACTTATTCCACATCGATAAAATTTATTCAGTCAAAGTAACTAAAAACCCAGAATTGAAATAATAATATTTGTGAATTATCAGAACTACTTCGATATCTCTTTTTTTAGTTCCTATCCACGTAATTTTGTGAATCCGTACCACTTTTGTTCTTCCATTTCTTTCTTTTTTCTTTTCTTCCGAATAATTCTTTGAATTCTTTAGAATTCTTTGTTATTTTTCGTGATTTAAATTCATTCAATATTAAATTCAAAATTACAAACGAAACAGAAGGACTTTCTTTAGAATCCCTCTATGAATTCACAATAGTAGGACAAATTAGATATATCTTTAGTTCATATATACCTAATTAATATCTAATATCACATATATATGTCTTTCCCCCAAACGTAAACCAACTATTCGTAGAAACATCCGCAAAGAATGTCTTATAGAGATTAGATTCCATATACCTAGTTCGATCCCCCCTTCCCTAACTAACTCCCCATTTTTTTTTTTATAAATCTCCTTTTTTGTAAACCCTTATCTTTCCTTTTTATTTATCATTATCCCACATAGGTATAATCCATCTAAATGACGAATTCGTTAGGCCGAATGCTTGCATAGAAATCCAAATACCAGTATTTGATTGATCTAAGTTCATCTAAGTTATTAGTTATTAAATTTTTTGGTCAATCGGTGAATTGAATGAAATCAACTGAAATGAGAATCATTCTCTATACCATCTTTTATACCCTTTTTTAATCACACGTCATAAACAGATACCATAAGAAGTATTATTCATATTATGAATAATACTTCCCAATAATTTAATAGATCTAGTAATATATTACTACTTAAATATACTAATATTTAATATTGGAATTGAATGAACAAAACAATATAAAGAAAATATCCATTAAGAAAAAATTCATCGGGGGGCGTCGAACAAACATAAATTCTATCTAGGAAAAAGATCTTTTAGATCTCTTTCCTTTTTTCTACAATTCCTTAATCTTAATATCGTAATATTTTTTTTACTATTACTTACTCGAGATCGTATTTATATATACTTTATTTGTATATATATTTATCTTCCTAAGTGGATTACCTTGAGACACATATACATTGCGTCAGGTTAAGCTAAAACATAGTCTTTAGGCTAAGCTAAAAAAAGACTATGTCGAAAACTAGTCAATGATGACCTTCCATGGATTCTCCTATATAAGCCGCAGCTAAAGTTGCAAAAATAAGAGCTTGAATGCCACTTGTAAATAATCCAAGAAACATGACAGGTATAGGAACCACTAAAGGTACTAAAGAAACAAGAACAACAACTACTAATTCATCAGCTAATATATTTCCGAAAAGCCGAAAACTAAGCGATAAGGGTTTTGTGAAATCTTCTAAGATGTTAATGGGTAAAAGGATTGGATTTGGTTGAATGTATTTACCGAAATAACCTAATCCCTTTTTGGTAAGGCCCGCATAAAAATATGCTACTGACGTGAGTAAAGCCAAAGCAACGGTAGTATTTATATCATTTGTGGGTGCGGCTAACTCACCATGAGGTAACTGTATGATTTTCCAAGGTAAAAGAGCCCCTGACCAATTCGAAACAAAAATAAATAGAAACATAGTTCCAATAAAAGGAACCCATGGACCATATTCTTCTCCAATCTGAGTTCTACTCACGTCTCGAATGAATTCAAGGACATATTCAAAGAAATTCTGACCGTCAGTAGGAATTGTTTGTGGATTACGAACAGCTATAATGGATGAACCTAATAAGATAGCAATTACAACCCAAGAAGTAATAAGTACTTGGGCATGAACTTGGAAACCCCCTATTTTCCAATAGAGATGTTGGCCTACTTCCACGCCGGATATATCGTATAACCCTTTTAGTGTGTTGATGGAACATAATAAAACATTCATATTACCCTCTGAAAGAAATAGAACTTTAAAAGGAATTATTTTGATTCAACCATCTCTTTTTCGACTTGCCCACTTGAATTGTATAGTTTGAATATCAACTAATCACATAATAGCCTCAGTCATTTTTATCTCTTTTGTGCGATTCAGGAATAGTAACTGATTCAATAAATCTATTCTATAGAGTTCCAAAAATAATTTACTTATCTTATTATTATATTAATCAAGAATTTCGTATATAGCTAGAACGACCCTCACAAATAGCAAATACTAATTTGTTAAGAATTAATCGAATTGAAGCTATAGCGTCATCATTAGCTGGAATCGAAATATCTGCTAGATCCGGGTCACAATTTGTATCGATTAAACAAATCGTGGGAATTCCCAAAGTGATACATTCTCGAAGAGCCGTATATTCTTCTTGCTGATCAACAATTATTACAATATCAGGTAACCCCGTCATATATTTAATTCCGCCCAGATAGGTTTGCAAGTGAGATAGTTGTCTCTTCAACACAGCCGCATCTCTCTTCGGAAGGCGTTTGAGTCTGCCCGTTTTTTGTTCCGTTCTCAAGTCCCTGAACTTATGAAGTCTCGTTTCTGTAGTATACCAATTCGTTAACATACCACCAAGCCATTTTTTATTAACATAATGACACCGAGCCTTTATTCCAGCTTGTGCTACTGAATCAGCTGCTTTATTTTTGGTACCAACAATTAAGAATTGTTTTCCCCTACTTGCTGCATCAAAAACTAAATCACAAGCTTCTGATAAAACCGGGCTGTTCTAGTAAGATTTATAATATGAATACCTTTACGCTTTGCAGAGATATAAGGTGCCATTCTAGGATTCCATTTCCTAGTACCATGACCAAAATGAACTCCTGCGTCCATCATCTCTTCCAAATTGATGTTCCAGTATCGTCTTGTCATCTCTCCCCACACTTCATTCTCTTTTTTTTCTTTGAAAAAAAAAGAGATGAGGTACCCTGAAAATAGAAATAAATAATTGTTCCCACGGAACCTTCTCTCTAACGGAGATTGGTCGTTGATACACGATCCAAGCCATTACATCTTTTTTTTATTCTTTCTATTCGTTATTATCTTTAGTACTATTACCAAATCAAATGACTGCAACACAAATAGAAAATAAGGGATGAATCTGCTCTTAAAAATCATTAAATCCTAGAAATAAGTGTTCTGATGTATCATGTACATTCTTTGAAATGCAAAAATCAAATAATTCTCTGTGGTGGAACAAAATATCTCTTATTTCGCACTCAAATAAATTCTTCTTTTTGGTTTCCAAAGAAATGTTAGTATGCTGCCTTGAACGGTGCACTAATCCTTTGAATCCGGTACCAACGGGTATCATCCCCCCTAGAACAACATTCTCTTTCAGACCTTTCAACCAATCGATACGACCACGTAGAGCGGCTTTTGCTAAAACTCGAGCAGTTTCTTGAAAACTCGCTTCGGATATGAAACTTTGAGTATTTAGAGATGCTTTCGTTATTCCCAATAATATAGCTCGGTAACAAATCGCTTCTTTCAAAGCACGCCCCGTTCGCTCCGCTCGAAACAATCCAATTAGTTCTCCGGGTAAAAAAAACATTAGACATTCCATCTTCTGAAACCAACACTTTTGATGTTATTTGACGCACAATAATTTCTATATGTCTATTATGGATCTGCACACCCTGGGATCGATAAACCTTTTGGATCTTATTAACCAAAGAAATACGACCTTGCACTATAGTTAGCTCAGCACCAATCAAGAATCCCCAAGGAATTCCAAGAATTCGTGTTATACGTTCGTTCCAACCCTCAACTCTCTTTTCTAAGTTCATTGATATTGAATCAATTGAACGCACTTCTAACACCTGTTCCACTTTTGGAAGACCCTGCGTTATATCACCAGATCTCGATTTTTCATATATAAATGTAACTAATGTATCTCCTTCGGAACGTATTTCTCCATAATGTCCATGAACAGTTGCTCCTGGAGTGGCCAAATAAGACTTCGCCGATCTTATTACTACAGAGTCAATTTGAACAATTATAACTTGACCTGATTTTAGGTGTGGTCCATGTTTGGTTATACAGACATTTTCGAAAAAAAACTGCCCAAGGCTAATTATTGTGGATCTTTTTTCACAATAATTATGATGGAGAAAATGCCAATTCAAGTTGAATGGATTAAAAAGGATGTTACTGCATGGATCGGAATTATAAATTCTCCCTTTTTCGTCCATTAAAAGATATTTAAGTACTTGAAAGGTCTGTTTTAAATTGTCAAGTTGCAAATATTTAGTTACCGAGATCTGATTATGAGTTTTTAAAATGTAATAAATATTTGTAATTTGACAGGCTGTTCCTAAAGGGCCGAACGAATTCCTAATTGGAATTAGAGGATCTCTTTTAATTGATTCTTTTATCACATTGTAATCTTTTACATCGTTGAATGGACCCATTTGAAAACAATTAGATGATGACAAAATTATTAAAGATTGAGAGTCCTTACTTCTATTCAACAACGTATGAATAGTTCCTTGATTTTCTTTAAGTGATTGTTGAATACTTTCCTTGGAACAAATAGAATAAGATGGATTGATACGATCTGACCTATTATCAGAGATCAATACGGACCCTAACGGATCATTTCTTTTTCTGATATACGAAATATGGGATTTCACTAAGTTGATTCTTAGGAAATCGCGAATCAGACCTGTTGTACTTACTTCAACAAAGGAAGCGTGGGCTTCTTCGCTAGAAGAACTTTTGTTGCCTTGGTCCCAGTTCAACATTAAACAAGTCCGAACTAATTGAATACTGGTTCCGGAAATTCCCAAAATAGGTTTGCCATTTCCATAAAGAATATAATTTACAATTCTAAGTTCTAAATTATCTTTTTCCTGCAACGAATCCTGGGGAAAAAGTTTTTCTAAATTTATACCATCCGCTATTTCATATATGATTACGGGCCGAACCAAAACAAAATATTTTTTCTTGGTAGGTGTGATCCATTGGACATAGATCCAATTTTTCAATCTTTTTGATTCCTTCAATCTTTTTTTTACCCTTCCCGGTGGTATCAAGATGCCACTGTGTCGTAATATCTTATCCATCTCTACAGGAAAATGGATATCTCCAGAAAAGATTTTAAGTTCAATCCTTTTGTTTTTTTTCTCCACTCGGACCAATCCGCCTACTCGGCTTCTTGTATTTAAAGTGATTCGCGTATCTACTCCAATAATACTATTGTTTCGTACCATTATGTAAGAAGATTCAGGTAAAATATGCACTTCCTCGGGAATGAAAAAAAATCGATCTACTTTCGTTTGGTATTTTGGCTTAAGTTCTTTGACTCCTCCATACTCAATTAAATCCTCTTTTTTGAGGATTGAATGCAAGCCTATAGCCCCATATTTAGTAATTCCTGAACCCTTTCTTCTGTATTGAAGATCATCAAAATAAGCAAGAATACTTTTTCTCCGAAGAATACCATTTATCGGTATTTCAATCAAAATACTGGAACGAGGCGGTAGTTCTTTCTCTCGTTCTTGAATCCATTGGAATGGAATGATGAATCTATTTCTTCGCCTCTTTGCCAATAAAAATAAATCAGAATCTTTGTAGAGAAGAGAAGGAAATATGAGATTAGAATGATCCGTATCTATGATTCGATTAAATTCTGAATAATCAGGAATACTGCTTTCTTTTTTACCAGAAAGACCCGAAGTAAAGAATTTGTGTTTCCCTTGATCATTATTTACTGTATTTACTAAAAAGCTAGAAATAGCTTTTCCTTTGGCAGAAAGAAAAAGAAAATAAATGTTCGTTTGATCTTGATCTTTATGGAGTGAAAAAGGAACTACACTAGATTTGTACGAGCTTCCTGATAATATCCATAAATGACTTGTTTTTGGTAAGAGATGTACATTACTATATGTAAAATCGGGTGCATGATATACGTCGGTACTCCAGTGCATTTCCCCCTCTGAGTCAGAATAAATATGTTTTCGAACCCTCTCTTTAAAATGAAAGGTGTATGTTCCCGCGCGAATCTCAGCAATCACTTGTTCTGATTGTACATATTGATCGTTTTGAACTAAAATAAAACTTTTTGGTGGAATAGTCACGTTATGTATAATATCTTCACTCTCAATAGTTACATACAAGTCTATAGAACATAGAAAAGCGGGATGCCCGTGACGTGTACGTGTGGGATGAACCAAATCCTCATTGAATTTTATTTTTCCATTAGAAGGGGCTCGCACATGTTCTGCAGTACCTCCGGTGAATACTCCACCGGTATGAAAAGTTCTTAATGTTAGTTGAGTGCCGGGTTCCCCAATAGATTGACCCGCAATAATACCTACAGCTTCTCCCAATTCGACGAGGTCGCCATGAGTAGGGCTCCGGCCATAACATAATCGACAGATCCAAGACGTACTCTTACAAGTAAAGGGAGTTCGAATAGAGATGGGTTGTGTTTGAAAGGTTATGAATCGATTGACAAGTCCAATACCAATATCTTGATTTCGAACGGCAATGCATCGCGATCCTATATATATATCGTCTGCTAATACACGGCCAATCAATGTTTGGATAAAAATTCTTTCCGACATCATCCCATTTCGAGAACTTACAAAAATCCCTTGGATGGTGCCACAGTCTGTTCTACGTACAACAATGTGTTGAACTACTTCAACAAGTCTCCGTGTAAGATATCCAGCATCCGATGTTCGTACAGCAGTATCCACAACTCCTTTGCGGGCTCCATAACAAGAAATGATATATTCTGTTAAAGACAATCCCTCCCGTAAATTGCTTTGAATAGGTAAATCAATCATTTGTCCTTGTGGGTCTGACATTAATCCTCTCATACCTACTAATTGGTGTACTTGAGATGCATTTCCTCTAGCTCCCGAAAAGGACATCATATGGACTGGATTAAAAGGATCAGTCATCCGAAAATTAGGATTCATTTCTTGTCGCAAATATTCACTTGTAGCATACCATATCTCAATAGATTGTCGTAATTTTTCTACCGCGTGTACATTTCCATAATGATGGTGTTTTTCCAAGATTAACCTTTGTTGTTCAGCATCTTGGACTAACCATCCCTTAGAAGGTATTGTTAAAAGATCATCAATTCCTAATGAAATGGATGTAGCAGTGGCTTGCCGGAACCCCAGAGTCTTTACTTGATCCAGAATATGTGATGTATATGCCATTCCGAAGTGATCGATTAATCTACTAATAAGTCGTTTAATGGCAGTTCCATCTATCACTTTATTGCGAAAGACCAGATCGGCCCGTTCTGCCATAAGTACCCTCCATATTCCAATGAGTAGGGTTTGACAATGGGTTTGAGTCAATGATTGGAAAACTTCCTTTTCTCGATCTTGATTCGCATATAAATCCAGGAATTATGGTCCTAGTTGAGCTGGAGGGACTCGAAGTCACACTGGTTTCATAGAACTATTTAGCTTGGATAACATATGATTAGGTACCATAGGAGCAGGCCCCTAAAAACCCTTGTATAGCTTCTTCGATTTCTCGATAAAGAGAAATATGACCAACAGTGGTTCGAACATATATACAAAGAATCTCTTTTTTTATACTTCTTACTATTAGTAAGTGTCCATAAATCTCATGATAGGTACCCAAAGATTCATAGTGAACTTCGATGGGAGCTTCTCTTGAAGTAATAACGCGTTGATCTAGTCGCCACCGGAGCCACAAAGGACTATCTAAAAGGATTCTTTTCTGCCGATAAGCTCCAATTGCATCATAAGAATTACAAAAAAAGGGCTCTTTTTCTTTTGTATATTTATAGTTATTATCGTCAATTCTTCTATTTTGATAATTTCTGTAATTATATGGATTATACCTATTTGCACAAATACCTCGGCGATTCCCACTCGTTAATACATAGAGGCCAATAAGCATATCTTGAGTTGGTACGGAAATGGGATCTCCAATAGCTGGAGACAAAAGATTCGTATGAGAAAACATAAGTAAACGAGCCTCTGCTTGAGCCTCTAAAGATAAAGGTACATGAACAGCCATTTGATCCCCATCAAAGTCTGCATTGAATCCCTTACAAACTAATGGATGTAAACAAATAGCATGTCCTTCTACTAAAATGGGTTGGAAGGCCTGTATGCCCAATCTATGCAGAGTGGGTGCTCTATTCAG
>BKCH01000355.1:47500-50000 GCA_008635985.1 Ficus erecta | reverse complement strand
TTGGATTGTTTCATCAATGGTGTTGGATCATAACTCCCTTTTGACTCTTCGCTGGTAATTCTACTATTATTAGTGAACAATAATTGAATAATTCCTTCATAGAGATCGAGGACATAATTTACATGGATATAGTAAGTCTCGCTTGGGCTGCTTTAATGGTAGTCTTTACATTTTCCCTTTCACTCGTAGTATGGGGAAGAAGTGGACTCTAGAAGTACTACTAATTGAGTTAGGAATCAAACTGTATCAATTTTTTTTATAGATCGTTCTGCAAAGACTATTTTTTAATTTATTATTTCAATTTCAAAATTGAATTTGAAAATATTTTCATTTCGAAGTTATATGTATTGGATTCTAGTGGAGTAATGTATTCTATAAATAATATATGAACTCTTTCAAATAATATATGAACTCTTTCAATCAAACAAAGATTTCAATTATTCCTTTGTTCCTATTTCGAAAGTAAAAGTGCTCCAAATGGTATGAAATCTTTTCAATCGAATTCTTCATAAATCTTCTTATAGTGACAATGAGTAAGAACGAAACCTTTTATTACTATATACTTTACTTTTTCTTTGTTATTTTTTTCCTTCTTTTTCTTTCCTCTTCAAAGAAAAAAGAAAATAGTTCTGTTATTACATTACGTCGATACACTTTTTTACGGAAAACAACATAGACGTAGCGGTTGTCCAAGGAGATACTACACATAAGAAAATATTGTCTTTGGGCAAGTCACATATTGCGCACTTACCATTTGTGTTTTATTATTTTAAAGATTTTATTTAAAATATTATTTATGCTGGTCTCTTTTTTGATTTCATATCATGGTTGAAAGGTTAAAATCGGTGAGGTTTATTAATCCTTTTCGAAATCCGAAGAGGTTCCCATGGAACCTCTGGATCCTTTGTCAACTGGTCAATTAATTACTTTTTTGTTGGAATGCTAACAAGAAGATTACTTGATTTTCTTTTATTATACCCATATCTACTTTTCTTTCATTGATTTGATTCTTTCTTTCTTTCAATGTATATCGAAATTCACATTAAAATTAAAAAAGATAAGAAATCTAGGAATTAGAATCATAAGAGTAAGAGTGGTCTTTCGATTATTTCAAATTGATTGGAATCAACACAAATCAAATAGAAATGGATGAAGCAAAGAAATAGAATTGGGACATGGAACTATGTACATTATATATGGAATTGATATCTATATATGAAGATAATAATGTCATTGATATATATTATATTAAATTAACCTGTATCGTCATACAGCAAACTTTATAAAGTAAATAACAATACTAGTATTGTATGGTAGAAAAATATTTTTCTACCATACTATCTAGTATCTCATCGAATACTGCTCTCATAGAATACTGCTGATTCTAGTTCGATCATTTCATTTAAAACGTGAAATTTGAATCCTTTATTTTATTTCTTCTCTTTAATCAGTGATAAGAACTAAAGAGTCACAAGTTTAATTCAAATTAATCACTTTGACTTACTGTTTTTACGTATATTATAAGTAAAAAAGCAGTAGGAATTAGAATGAACAGTGCAGTAGCAATAAATGCGAGAATATTTACTTCCATAATTTCATCCTTTCATTTTTCTTTAATTCGCAATAACTCGGGATTTAATCCCATAGAGATGATAAATCTTTTGTCTGTAAATTCAATGGGATGAATTACATCGAGATATAATCGAATCGGATCAATATCATGAATAACAATATCTGACAAATTGATTCATCGTCAAGAATTGAATAGTATAACATAGGAAGATCTTTTATCCATACCGAATTCCAAAGTCAATTTTGATACAATCAAAAATCCATTTACTTCTTTACTTTATTTTTTATTTCTATTTTATATTTTTCATTCTTTTATATTTTTATAATATAAAAATTAGCGCCCTCCTTGTACAATCATTTGATGAAGTATCATCTAACCACTTTTCCACTTACCATTGGTTACAAACAATAGAAGAAATTCAAAAAAATAACAAAGAAAAGAGATTCCTGTTAGCAATGAAATTCTACTGTTTGTACTCCCTTTCACAGAACAGAAATATGGAAGGATGAATTGATGTATTTTTTTATTGGATATTGGATTTGGATCCATCGGGACTGACGGGGCTCGAACCCGCAGCTTCCGCCTTGACAGGGCGGTGCTCTGACCAATTGAACTACAATCCCAAGAAAATAACATAATAAAATTAAGGTGTACAGTATACATATTCTTATGATTTATTCAATACTTTCGATATGGATATGAACTTTAGCAAGAGAGGCAGTGATTACTAATAATCTCTTCGTTATTTCCAAATTAATTGGATAGTCAATCTTTCAATGAAACAAGGTCCTTTTTTCTTTACTCTTTTCTTTAGACTTTACACTTCCAGATCTTGATATGAATCTAGATCTTTAGCAAAGATCAAAACTTGTTGGAAAAAGAATAAATAAATAGCGATAGGGGTAAAGATAAGATATATCAATATCA
>BKCH01000355.1:25000-35000 GCA_008635985.1 Ficus erecta | reverse complement strand
TACCGGGAGTAAGCGCTAGAGCTTGTTTCCAATATTCGGCAGCTTGATCGAACCAAGCTTCCGCAATTTCAGAATCTCCTTGTCGAATGGCCTGTTCTCCCCGGTCGGAATAGGTGGGTAAATTCCTTCCCTTAGAACCGTACTTGAGAGTTTCCGACCTCATACGGCTCAGCCGTCAAGTTCTTTTGGCGTCCCTTTTTTAATCTACCATATCTAATTGAATGAGATTTATCGTGGATCCGTGGATCTATCCCATTTTTTTCTCTCGAGTTAACCAAAAGAAAAAGAGGTTATGGTTATAAGTTTCAAACTTGAGTTTTACTTACTAATTTAATCAGTTTCTCTTTTCTCCCACCTTCATAAAGTGCATAGGCATCTCCACTATTATTAGAGTTTTCTAAAAAGGTAACTATCTCGGTTTCATATATGAATTTCTATAGAATCTGTGAAAAAGACTTTCCTTTATAAGAAGGAAAAGGCTTACTATCTTTGGGATCTGATGCTACACCGCTGCTCAATACCTTAGGGGATCAACTCTATTACATAAGTTGATTCCTAACTTTTATCTCATATCATGACATAAATAAGCAGTCCGTATTATCGGCCCAAAACCTCGCGAATTGATCTTTACGGCGCTTTCTCTATCAATTAGATCCTTTATCCATAGAATTATTTAGGCATACCTATTTCTTCATATTCATATCTCAAATTCTATGAAGTTTATTTCTTTGCTACAGCTGATAAAAATCGTTGTTTTGGACGATACATATGTAGAAAGCCTATTTTTTCTAGTAATTATTAATAGATTTGCTCTTTTATTCCCTTTTTATTTCTATAGTGGAGATAGTCGCACGTAATGACAGATCACGGCCATATTATTAAAAGCTTGTGGTAAGAATGGGTTTCGCTCTAGTGCACGAAAATAATATTCCAAAGCTTTCGTATGTTCTCCGTTTCGTGTGTGGATAAGGCCTATGTTATAGAGTATATAACTTCGATCATAGGGATCAATTTCTAGTCGCATAGCTTCATAATAATTCTGTAAAGCTTCTGCATAATTTCCTTCGGATTGAGCGGACATCCGTTACGGTCGTCATTCGATTTAAAGAATCTCCGTTTCAGAACCGTACATGAGATTTTCATCTCATACGGCTCCTCCTTTATGTACATAATCAGAATAATACATGGAATCAAAAAGATTTAAATATTCTCATTATAAACTGAGCAGGGCTGGTGTTTTTACAAAAAATCTCTAGCCAACCTTCTTGTAAAAGATCTTTCCTTAACATCTAGTATGTTGGTACTAGATAAAAAAAGTGACTCCAGTAATTTCTTTGTCTTAAACGCATCTTAATTTTCAGGAATAAGTCACTTCAACAGTCTTCGATGGTTATACGGGTATCCAAAACACAAACTAGATGGATGTTTGTTGTCCCAACCATTCTTCTTAGTCCCGATCCTGATAAGGAAAAGGGATAATTTATAACAAAGTTTTCGTGTTGTTGATTCCTAGGAGTAGTGCCTCTTCCTCTATGCCTCCTATTGGTACTAATGGAGTGAGTTTGACTTAACCCATACCATAGGTATAACCTTTCGCTCAATACTCTAGAATCGACAATTGAAGCATTTGAGGTTGCATTAATCGGGGATACACGACAGAAGGGCTCGTTTTATTTACAAACTTCACCTTCAACAAGCGTAGATTTATTTCAATAATTTTTTTTCTTTCTATCCCGAATGTGTCTTCCTCCTAAGAAGACTAAGAGTGGTAAAAAATAAAAAAAAATATATATATATATATAAATAAAATAAATAACTAAATTAAATTATAAAATAAATAAATAAAAAATATAATAATCAAATCGCACCATCTCTGTAATAGGCAAATGCCTCTTTCTCGCCCAAAGTTGTCGGAATTATTCGTAATAAGATATTGGCTACAATTGAAAAGGTCTTATCAATAAAATTTCCATTTATTCGAGATCTAGACATAGGCAGAAAGTCATTCTATAATTTCTTTTAATTACCTTTTGTGAGAAAATAATCCCACAAACAACGGAATTTTACAATACGAAATAACATAAAAACACACTCAGTAAAATTAAACTTCGACTCAAATTGTTTCTTTTTGACAGGAATCAATAAAAACTAAGAAATATTTGAAGCCGATTGGATTTCATCCAAATGTAAATTAAATTTTACATTTAAATCTAGTATTATAAGAATATAGGAAACTATTCTGATTTCATCAAAGTTGAAGAATGAACGAATTTATATCCTAATCTGTAGGATAATTCGAAAAGTTTTGATTGAATTATGATCCAAAGAGGAAAAAGAATCGAATAATCGTTCTATGATGGATGAAAATAGAATAACCGCCCGTTTTGTGTTGTGTATATAACGGATATACGCTATACAATCAAATATAAAGATTCCTGGGGCGTTTCATGAATTTGGAATAAATCTATGGGGTAAGGGGTTATTGTTGAAAGATCTAAAATTGGAAAGTCATTTAGAATTTTTATGAAAATAGAATAAGAGTCTAAACTAAATATAATCATGATCTAAAGGTAGCCATTAAACATAGTCTAAAAAAATGGATCAATCGGTGGAGTCGTTCCAATTCAGGGATTTAATTCGGTATAAATATTCAAAAATAAAGTCGGGAGTGCCTTCTTTGTAAACATGAATAGATACCTTATATTTATTGGTTTAAATATTTTGTCTCACAAAATTATTTTTATCCCCCGCCAGCCTCGAATAAGGGTTTGGCAGCGTTTTTCTTTTATAGTTAAAATAGAGTGTACGCACCTATCCAAAACCTAAATATGAATCACTATTCATTCGGTTTATGAACCATAATCATTATGCAGGAGAGATGGCCGAGTGGTTGAAGGCGTAGCATTGGAACTGCTATGTAGGCTTTTGTTTACCGAGGGTTCGAATCCCTCTCTTTCCGTACCCTTCAACCTAATTCACCAATGTTATTGATCGCAATATATCAAATAACAATGCATACCATTATTCCAACAGTTATACATATGGCTTCTCTATTCCTAATCCTAATTTCTGTGGTATGGATTATACTGGAAAGAATGGACAAGGAATGAAGATCTCCCTATCAATCTATGATACATGAGTGGGAAAAAATCCCCGGATAAAACGCCTTCCTGAGGGTCTCTTTATATCGGTGAAAGGAAGGGCAAAATTGTCCGAATCCTTCTTATTTTAGTTGTGTTTAAGTCTGACGAGAATAATATTCTACAACTAGCAATTCATTTATTTTCAAACCGACGCATTTACTATCTATTATTTGATTGACTGATCCTTTATATTGGAATGGGTGAAGAGTCAAATGTTTTGGCAATTCCTCAGGGGAGGATGAATCAAGATAATTTTGAACCAGAGACTTAGATTTTTGTTCATCTCTCACTGTAATAATATCTCGGGGTTTGCATCGATAACTTGGTATATCTACTATACGACCATTAACTAAAATATGTCTATGATTAACCAATTGCCGGGCTTGAGGAATAGTTGAAGCCATACCTAATCGAAAAAGGATGTTATCCAACCGCATTTCAAGTAATTGTAGTAAAACTTGACCTGTTGACCCTTTTGCTTTTCCGGCTATACGAACGTATTTAAGTAATTGTTGTTCTGTAAGACCATAATGAAAGCGCAATTTTTGTTTTTCTTCTAAACGAATACGATATTGAGATTTTTTACCGGGGCGTAATTGATTTCTAAGATCACTTCCAGCTCTAGGTTTTTACTAGTTAATCCCGGTAAAGCCCCCAAACGACGTATTTTTTTGAAACGAGGCCCTCTGTAACGCGACATAAAGACTCCTTATAAAGTTTCATAAACCTAAATGAAATTAAACTAAACTAAATGATAAATAGAAAAATGAAAAAATATAATTAAAATTAAAAATAATAAATTAATCAAAATTTATTGAAGTATTGTATTCCAAAGAAAATTCGAAAGAATAATTAGATAAATTGTATATCAATATCCGGGCCTTAACTTAATATATTATATATATATTATATAATATATCGTATTAAAATTAATAGAAAATAGAAAATTTTTTTTAAGTTTAAGGGTTCTTTTCTTGATTGATTTGGTCTACATAGATCAAACTCCTCCAATTTTTTTTAATAATTGGAAGTTCTTATGAGATAATAGATCAGTGCCCTTTGGGAAAGGGGGAAGAAGCCTTTTCAATTTCTTTGATTTCATATTATCAACTATGCAAAAAAAAAAGCAAACATATGGAAAAAGCCAGCTATCGGAGTCGAACCGATGACCCTCGCATTACAAATGCGATGCTCTAACCTCTGAGCTAAGCGGGCTCGCATAACATAAATTGGACACACATAGGAATTTAGTAAACTACTGGAATCTTAAATCTTAGCTATTAACTGTTCACTCTTAACTCTTCACAATTATTATGAATCTAGAATAATTTCTATTAATATAAAAACTATATAATAGAATTTCAAATAAATATCGGATATTTGAATATTATAGAACATAACAATTAATATACCGATTAATATATTCATTAATATATTAATATAGCAATATATAATCTTGATCTATTTATCATAGCAAATACATGATTATCAATAATCAATATCTTATAATCAATATCTTAATTAGCTTAATTTAGTTAATTAGATAATAAGATTCTTTTTGATTTTTGAATTTAAATGATATTTAAAATTCAAAATTCTTTTTTTTTTTTTACTAATCTAATTCTATTGTCTATTTCTTTAATATTAAAATATTTTATTAGTTATTTTAATACTATTAAATTAGTATATAACTAAACTATTAATTTTATTACATTAAAAATTTTCATTTTCTATCTTATCTATTTAGAATTTTAAAGAGAATCTAGTAATTAAATTACTATAACTTACTAATTAAAGTAGAATCTTATTCTAGTATTCGATATATATAGAATATAATTAATACATATTAATTACATTAATTAAGATTTTACATTATAATAATAATATTCGAAATAATTTCATTCTAAATTTAATTATTCAAAAAAAAGGAATTAATTATTAGTTATAGCCATTAGATTCGTTATGGTTATTAATATTATATTCACTTATTAGTTATTTTTAGTTAGCAAAGATAAGAGCTAAGACGAAAACAAAAGAATCGACCGTTCAAGTATTCAAGATTGTACGCTAAAAACGATATAAATAGGGAAATATATGTAAAATATATATTAAGCAGAATTATAATATAGGTGTAATAATACTATACATTTATATATAATAATATAGTATTAAGTATACTATATATGTGATATGTATCCATCTAGATTATATATTGATTTGTGGATAGAGAAATAATAGAATCTTTTCTAATTGTATCAAATATGAGTTTCCGAGAGAGATGAAAGAAGATAGACAAGAAATCCAAATATAAGAAAACAGTTTTCAATATGCGAATCGCTATCTAATGAATTCAACAGTTCCATCATATCATAATATAAATGAAATAAAATAAAAAGGAAAAAGGTATCATAATGAAATCCTAATCACAAACCAAAAGAGGGGATATGGCGAAATTGGTAGACGCTACGGACTTAATTGAATTGAATTGAGCGTTGGTATGGAAACCTACCAAGTGATAACTTTCAAATTCAGAGAAACCCTGGAATTAAAAATGGGCAATCCTGAGCCAAATCCGGTTTTCTGAAAACAAACAAGGGTTCAGAAGGCGATAATAAAAAAGGATAGGTGCAGAGACTCAATGGAAGCTGTTCTAACAAATGGAGTTGGCTGCGGTGCGTTAGTAAAGGAATCACTCCCGAAAGGATGAAGAATAAACCTATATACGTATACGTACTGAAATAGTATCTTCAAATGATTAATGACAACCCAAATCCGTATTTCTTTTAATTTTCATGAAAAATTAAAGAATTATTGTAAATCAATTATTAAGTTGAAAAAAGAATTAAATATTCATTAATCAAATCATTTACTCCATCAAAATCTGATAGATCTTTTGAAGAATGGATTAATCGGACGAGAATAAAGATAGAGTCCCATTTTACATGTCAATATCGACAACAATGAAATTTATAGTAAGAGGAAAATCCGTCGACTTTAAAAATCGTGAGGGTTCAAGTCCCTCTATCCCCAAAAAGGCCCATTTGATTCCCTAATTATTTATCCTACCTTCTCATTTCGTTAGCGGTTCAAAATTCGTTATCTTTCTCGTTCATTCTAATTTTACAAACGTATCTGAGCGAAAATCTTTTTCTTATCACAAGCCCTGTGATCTATATGAAAGACGTACAAATGAACATCTTTGAGAAAGGAATCCCAATGTTAAATTTGAATAATTAAAAATTCATTTTATTACTCGTACTGTACTGAAACTTACAAAGTCTTTTTTTGAAGATCCAAGAAATTCCAACAAGGCCTGGATAAGACTTTGCAATTCCCCTTTCGTCTTTTTAATTGACATAGACCCAAGTCCTATATTAAAATGAGGATGGTGCGTAAGGGATGGTCGGGATAGCTCAGCTGGTAGAGCAGAGGACTGAAAATCCTCGTGTCACCAGTTCAAATCTGGTTCCTGGCACATGAGCAATTTGTATGAGTATCTATTCTACAAATTAATTGATATGAGTCGCCATGCATATTCATTAATATAGTATAAAGCATGATACATATTTATCCATCTAAATATCTGGGGATGTACTCCTTTTATTTTATAGAATAAAATAGTTAAAGATGAGTAAAGAGCATATGTATATACTCTTTTTGATATGTATAAGATAAAGTATGTAAAAGAAAATATTAATACTTCAGACATATTACAAAAGGTAAATTGGTTGGTTGAAAAACCTAAAAGTCTAGTCTAGGGGAGTTGAGGGGTGCGAATAGCCAAGATTCATCTCCGATACAGTACAAATACAAATAGAATCTGATCCCCTTATCATTTCTTTCTATTTTCTTTTCATATTTTATTTCTTTATTTCCTCCTATGTGACTTTCTGGAGCCCATCTAAATGACGTGCGCGGTACATAGTTCGACATCATGAACTCTTTGAGTTTCATCCTATTGACTGGGCTTATCCTCCCAAAAGTATCTTCAAAATCAGAAAATCTTAATGAATCTCTCTAATTGTATTGTCGTTTTTTTATTTATTTTATTCATTATTTAGCTTATCCATAATATGCATAATATGTTAATGAGACTTCATCTCTTTGAATATCTAGAGTTGTAGTTGTGGTAAAGGTGAAGATTAGTTTCTGATTATTCAATGAGCATCTTGTATTTCATAAAAATTAGGAGCAATATAATCCCTTACGTAAAGGCCATCCTATCCAGCTTTCAGGCATTAAGATACGTTTCAGACGTGGATGATTATCATAAGAGATTCCTAACATATCATAAGATTCTCTTTCTTGAAAATCCGCACTTTTCCAAATCCAAAAAACAGACGGAATTCTAGGATTCCTCCTTGGGGCAAATACTTTTATGCATACTTCTTCCGGTTGATCTATACCATACTCTATTCTCGTAAGATGATATACACTGGCTAATAGTCCGCCCGGTGCTACATCATAGGCACATTGGGAACGTAGATAATTGTAACCATATACATATAAAATGACAGCAATGGAATGCCAATCCTCGGGCTTTATTTGTAAAGTCTCTATTCCTTGGTAATCGAACCCCAAAGATCTATGAACTAGCCCATGTTTGATTAACCAAACAGACAAACGACCCTGCATCTTTTTTCTCTCTCCCACATTTTTATTTGTATTTATTTGTACTAAGTATTACAAGATAATTATTTCACATTTACGATAAAATTTCTGAAGATTGACTCGCTGTTTGTTATTCTGTACCTGTACAAAAGGATCTTGTCTAATTCACTAATTCGTGGGAAGATACTGAATTTTTGTATTTGAAAAATGTTTCAGTGGGGATCTCTGAAGTAGATGGTGATTGATAGAGTAATCCTTGATTATAATTTCCAGTATGAGTACTGCGTCCAACACGAAACTTGTGGCTGGTAGTAAAACAACGATTCTCCTGTTGAGATCTAATTCGATCTTCATAGATTTCTCGAGATATTTTCTTACGAAGTTTTGTTATAGCATCTATAACAGCCTCCGGTTTAGGAGGACATCCCGGCAAATAAACATCCACAGGAATTAGCTTATCGACCCCCCGAACAGTACTATAAGAATCGGTACTGAACATCCCCCCCGTTATTGTACATGCTCCCATAGCAATAACATATTTCGGTTCCGGCATTTGTTCATATAATCTTACTAAAGAGGGAGCCATTTTCATTGTTACTGTGCCTGCTGTTAGAATTAGGTCTGCCTGTCTAGGACTAGATCTTGGTACCAGTCCATAACGATCAAAGTCAAATCGTGAGCCTATTAATGAAGCAAATTCAATAAAGCAACAACTGGTACCATAGAGAAGTGGCCATAAACTGGAGAGTCTTGACCAATTTGAAAGATCGCTTGATGTAGTTGAAATGACTGAATTTTGGGTTGTTCGATCAAGTAAGGGAAACTCAATAATGGAATTCATAACCGTCTCAATGTTATTTTTTTGTTTATTGTCGGATGAATATTCAAGAGCTAAGACCATTCCAATGCTCCTTTTCGCCATGCATAAATTGAACCAACAATTAGGATAAGCACGAAAATTAAAGCTTCTATAAATACGGATACCCCCAATACATCGAAACTCATTGCCCATGGATAAAGAAAAACTGTTTCAACATCAAAAACAACAAAAACTAAAGCAAACATATAATAACAGATTCGAAATTGTAACCAAGCATCTCCCATTGGTTCTATTCCCGATTCATAACTAGAAAGTTTTTCTGGTCTTTTGCTAATCGGGGCTAAAACTCCGGAAATTACAAATGCAAAAATAGGAATAACACTTGATATTATTAGAAATGCCCAGAAAATATCATATTCGTAAAGCAGAAACATAGACCTACTCCCATTAATGTAATGTGGAAAATATATCAGATTAGTCAATCCGAATTGGAATTAATTGTCAAGTCATTCATAACTGTTTAATCAAAATAAGCATTCATTTTGATCAAATCGCTTAGTTTCGTTTGTTTGTTGCGGTATATGTTTTGTTTCAAGATTCTCTACATCCACTCGAATCTCATTTCTATTCCATTTACTTCGATTTTATTTGATTTTATTTCGATAGAGATATAATAAATTTAAGTATTAACTATATATTTCTCTTAATACAAATAAGAGTCCTTCGTTTTTGCCTTAATTTCAGATTATCTCTAAAGAAAAAGAATAAAAAAAAAAGAAATGAGAATTCTATTTGTAATTGTAAACCTTTTTTTTTACTTTATTTCTTTTATAGGTTATAGGATTATTCTTTTTTAATAGGGCTATACGGACTTGAACCGTAGACCTTCTCGGTAAAACAGACCAAACTTACTACTATCAAATTGATTTGAACTGTTTCAAAGACCCAACATGCATCTTTTTGCATTGGGCTCCTTCGTTAACCGATAGAAATATCGGTTAGTCTACCATATTTTTTTATTAATATAAATATATTAAGATATATAAAGATAAAAAGATGGCTCCATGTGCTCTGATTCATTATGTGAATTCCAATCCAGGAGCACTACCAAAGTGTTTCAAAGAAGGGTTATCCTGACGTAGGTCCGCTTTTGGCCTAGATCAACTTAAGTTAAATGGAGTCTCTATCGCTCTGCTTAAATCAAATATGAAACTTTATACACCTTAAAGTTCATAAGATAGAACGAAAAGATAATCTTTTTGAGGTCCTTATACTCATTAGGCTTAGCATTGAATAAATAGGGTATTCACCTTATCAATATCTGAAATCAATGATGGGTTTATTTCTATATTGGCGCCCATTTAGGCACCCGAATCGGACCAAACCATTTGTTTGTCAGGCTATTGTTCTCTTCTTTTGTTCCCCA
>BKCH01000355.1:0-17500 GCA_008635985.1 Ficus erecta | reverse complement strand
TCTACGCCCTATTAGATTTATTCCTTATTAGTATATACATAATATACTCTTATATTCTATATTCTTTAGTATTGTATATACTCAATACTCACTTAAGTAGAATTCTATATATATAGTATAATTGAATATATCTTTATAACAATAACAGGATAAAATGTTAATATAACAACAAATATAACAATAAATAAGAGGTACAAATATTAAATTATTAAATCGAGGTACTCATTCTATGACAACTATCAGCAACTTACCCGCTATTTTTGTGCCTTTAGTAGGCTTAGTATTTCCGGCAATTGCAATGGTTTCTTTATCTCTTCATGTTCAAAAAAACAAGATTTTTTAGATATTATGGGATTTAATCTTATCTATTGTTTTTTCAAGACTTAGGCTTACTTGGATCATAGTACAATTCTCTATGTAGTAGAATATGGTATAATGTGTAGCTTCTTCCGAACAGAAGTTCGTATGCATAAACACGATCTATGGGAAAATGAATTATAGCTATTTGAAGATAAATCATTATCGGGATGAATTTCTGAAATGTAAAGTCAATATATCTAAATGTCTGTGGATATCTATAAGAAATCATAAAAAAAAAAGATGTTATTAGTTTAGTTTATCTCTAAGCAATTGATGAATTACTCCTAAAGCTTCACATCATAATAGTGCTAGTCGATGAGGATTACTTCGGAAACAAAAAGATTAAAGTCAAATTTATTGGGGTTTATCTCCCAATTACAATAAAATGCAACTAGATCTAATATAGTATGAGTTGGCGATCAGACCGTATATGGATAGAACTTATAGCGGGGTCTCGAAAACCGAGTAATGTCTGCTGGGCTTTTATCCTTTTTTTAGGTTCATTAGGGTTTTTATTGGTTGGAACTTCTAGTTATCTTGGTAGGAATCTTATACCGTTATTTCCCTCTCAGCAAATAATTTTTTTTCCACAAGGAATCGTTATGTCTTTCTATGGAATCGCGGGTCTTTTTATTAGTTCATATTTGTGGTCCACAATTTCGTGGAATGTGGGTAGTGGTTATGATCGATTCGATATAAAAGAAGGAATAGTATGTATTTTTCGTTGGGGATTTCCTGGAAAAAATCGTCGCATCTTTCTCCGATTCCTTATGAAAGACATTCAATCCATCCGAATAGAAGTTAAAGAGGGTATTTATGCTCGTCGTGTCCTTTATATGGAAATCAGAGGCCAGGGGTCCATTCCCTTGACTCGTACCGATGAGAATTTGACTCTACGAGAAATTGAACAGAAAGCTGCTGAATTGGCCTATTTCTTGTGTGTACCAATTGAAGTATTTTGAAAAAAGGCGAATGCTTTCTTATTCTTAGCAAAAGGGAAAAAACTATAACTCAAGAATTCTCTTTCTCTTTTTTCTATAGCATAACTTAACTGAAGTTTCTGCCGAACTCTGATTAGAACAAAAAAAAGTAAACGTACACGGACCAATCCTAAAGCGAAATAGTTTTTATCCATAAATTCTTTTTTATGAGTATGTAAATCCACTTAAATCAATTCAGTAACGGAACAAGTAAGAAATCGGAATAAAGAATTTCTCTTTTTTTTTTTTCAATATTGTGAATTTAGTAAATACAGTATAGATTCTCTCTTGTAAATCATCTCTCCTTTTTTGTTAATCAACATTTTTTATCTTTTTTTGTGCTATTTAATTACCAACCGATTGGACCGCTTATAATGATAACATTTCTATCTTGTTTTGACACTCATTTTTGATCATAGCATCGCAGTATTCTTCAGAAAATTCTATCAATTATTCCGGGTGGCCAGCGATTTTTTTTTTTTCGAAATCTTTGGATATTTTGATAAACTGGGAGTTCTTTCGTCTCGAAATTCGAATAATATTCATTATTTGAAATGGCTTTTTCGTGCATTCATCCAAAGGGGACAATTGCTTCGAATCATATATTTTGAAAGAATATTCTATAGAATATTCTAGTTTATTTATTTCTTCATTCAATTTGAAGTGGAATCTTTCTTATTCTATTTCTGTATTTCTATATTGTTTTTCTGTATTCTTTCTAAATTCAAGGACCAACCCATTGTCATTGTACGGAATCACAAATAAAAAACGGAGAATAGGCTCATTGTAATGTAATAGAACTGATATTTGATATAAATCTTAGTATCGTATAGAGAGAGTCGACGAATGAGATGAGTTCATTTCAAAATTCACAGACGAGCAAATGGCAAAAAAGAACGCATTTATTTCCCTTTTATATCTTGCATCGATAGTATTTTTGCCTTGGTGGATCTCTCTCTCATTTACATTTAATAAAAGTCTGGAATCTTGGGTTAATAATTGGTGGAATACTAGGCCCTCCGAAATCTTTTTGAATGATATTCAAGAAAAGAATATTCTAAAAAAATTCATAGAATTAGAGGAACTCTCCCTCTTCGACGAAATTCTAAAGGAATACCCGGAAAGGCGTTTACAAAAGCTTCACATTGGGGTTTACAACGAAACGATCCAATTAATCAAGATGCACAATGAGGGTCGTATCCATACGATTTTACATTTCTCAACAAATATAATTTCTTTCGTTATTCTAAGTGTTTATTCTATTCTAAGTAATGAAGAACTTATTTTTCTTAACTCTTGTCTTCAAGAATTTCTATATAATTTAAGCGACACAATAAAAGCTTTTTCTATTCTTTTATTAACTGATTTATGTATAGGATTCCATTCGCCCCATGGTTGGGAACTAATGATTGCCTCTATCTACAAAGATTTTGGATTTGCTCAAAATGATCAAATTATATCCGGCGTTGTTTCTACTTTTCCAGTCATTTTAGATACAATTTTTAAATATTGGATTTTTCGTTATTTAAATCGTGTATCTCCGTCACTTGTAGTGATTTATCATTCAATGAATGATTGAAAAATGATCGACCGATCCAATTATAATGTTTCTTACTTTGTAACATAAGTAAAACAGTCAAAATTGTACTTATTTTTTCTACCCACCCGGGGGATTCCTTCAATATTCGAGTAAAATTATTTCATTAAAGAACAGAATCATAGATAGGAAACTATACTAGTGACTTATCTAATTTTATTGTAGAAATTTTCGGGATCAATGATTGGACTATGCAAATGAGAAATACCTTTTCTTGGATAAAGGAAGAGATTATTCGATTCATTTCCGTATCGCTCATAATATATATAATAACTCGGGTGCCCATTTCAAATGCGTATCCTATTTTTGCACAGCAGAGTTATGAAAATCCACGAGAAGCGACTGGCCGTATTGTATGTGCCAATTGCCATTTAGCTAACAAGCCCGTGGATATCGAGGTTCCACAAGCCGTACTTCCTGATACTGTATTTGAAGCAGTTGTTCGAATTCCTTATGATCTGCAACTGAAACAAGTTCTTGCTAATGGTAAAAAAGGAGCCTTAAATGTGGGAGCTGTTCTAATTTTACCTGAGGGGTTTGAATTAGCCCCTACCGATCGTATCTCGCCCGAGATTAAAGAAAAGATAAGAAATCTGTCTTTTCAGAGCTATCGCCCCACGAAAAAAAATATTCTTGTGATAGGTCCTGTTCCTGGTCAAAAATATAGTGAAATCACCTTTCCTATTCTTTCCCCAGACCCCGCTACTAAGAAAGACGTTCACTTCTTAAAATATCCCATATACGTAGGCGGGAACAGGGGAAGGGGTCAGATTTATCCCGACGGGAGCAAGAGTAACAATAATGTTTATAATGCTACAGCGGCGGGTATCGTAAGCAAAATCATACGAAAAGAAAAAGGGGGATACGAAATAACCATAGTGGATGCATCGGATGGACGTCAAGTGGTTGATATTATCCCTCCAGGACCAGAACTTCTTGTTTCAGAGGGCGAATCCATCAAATTGGATCAACCGTTAACGAGTAATCCTAACGTGGGTGGATTTGGTCAGGGGGATGCGGAAATAGTACTTCAAGATCCATTACGTGTACAAGGCCTTTTGCTCTTCTTGGCATCTATTATTTTGGCACAAATCTTTTTGGTTCTTAAAAAGAAACAGTTTGAGAAGGTTCAATTGTCTGAAATGAATTTCTAGTTTATCAATATCAAGTTCTAAAAAAAACCAAATTTTTGTTGGAAATTGTGTTATCTAATTCTGTATGATCAAAAAAAACTTATGAAAAGCCTTTTGCTTCTTTATATTCTTTTTCTACTTTATATTCTTTTTCTATCAGATTTTGGGAATTACTTGTACCGCATTATTAGTCATAGTATGTATGCTGTGAAGAAGACTATTTGACTTTACTTAACTCTTCTTTATTCCTTTGTTTTTTCAATAAAAAAAATGGAAATAAAATGGAAGCGGTATGATTATGTTACTATTGTCAGATTTAAATGCCATAGAATGAATCAATCGTTTTCTATTCTAATAGAATAAAAGTTGACTAAATACGAAACATAAGATAAATAATCGGAGAATATAAACCAAAGTATAAAAAAGATGAATGAGAGGAAAAAAGAATTCGATTCTAAGAGGGATTATTTGTCTTCCTAGTCTTTGACACAAGAAAAGGTATTTTCCACAACCCTTTACTTGTGTCGAAATAATAATAATTCTTGATCTCGTTCGTGAAAGATTCCTATTTGTAGTTTCCATTTTTTTCGAGTTTTATCAGAAACCTTTTTTAGATTTATTACATAAATCATAAATAAAGTAGTAATGGTGGACAAACAAAAAATATAGGAAAATTTATTGAACAAATAGAACTTCTTCAATAAACTTATAAACTTATAAAAATAGAAGTATATATATTATTAAGAAATATATATAATTGTGATTGTGTCATCCAAAAGGAGAAATCGAGTGATTCCTTCTTTAATTTTGAAAGTATCGACGGCTACTATCCAGGACGAGATATTCTGCTGAAGTTAATTTTCTAAAAATAAAAACATCATAAAAAACTAAAATGGAGTTTTTTGAAACATAAGAAAAGTGATCCATTTTTTTTTATCATTCAGACGAATAAAATATTATGATTATTAAGAGCTCAACGGGACCTACCCCCTCTTTACTTTGTCTTCTTCGAGGGGGATTCCGTTGAGTTCTTATGCTTTCATGTCATGTCTACAACCCAGTTCACCCAATTACTAAAGGGATGAACCTAATCCAGAATATGAACCATAAAAGAAAATACCGATTAAACCGATCACAAGAATACCAGTTACAGTACCTATTATCCAAAGAGGAATCCTTCCAGTAGTATCGGCCATTTGTCCTACTTTCCTCCACATTTCATCAAGTGGTCATGCTAGAGACATAAACAGCCATAGATAATTATGAGATGATATCCTTCCGAATGGGATAAGAGAATTACTACTATTATTTAATAGTCTTCTCTTTTCTTTTGTTAATTGAAGAAATAATTGGAAAATAAAACAGCAAGTACAAAAATGAGTAATAACCCCCAGTAGAGACTGGTACGATTCAATTCAACATTTTGTTCGTTCGGGTTTGATTGTGTCATAGCTCTATGATTCGGATTAGGTTTATCGTTGGATGAACTGCATTGCTGATATTGACCCCAAAAAAGAAACGGTAGGTACAGCTAGTCCGTGAACAGCTAACCATCGCACTGTAAAAATTGGATAGGTTCTATCTATAGTCATTGGGACCTCCTAAAAAGATCTACTAAATTCATCGAGTTGTTCCAAAGGATCAAAACGGCCAGTTATTAATGGAATTCCTTGTCGGCTCTCTGTAAAATACTCGTTTGGACGGGGGCTTCCAAATACATCGTAAGCTAAACCCGTGCTGACAAATAACCAACCCGCAATGAATAGGGAAGGTATAGTAATGCTATGAATGACCCAGTAGCGAATACTGGTAATAATATCAGCAAAAGAACGTTCTCCTGTGCTTCCAGACATGTTAAGCTCCGCATATTCTTGTACAGTTAAAGGGGGGTCGACTTCGTAAAAGATGAAATCAGTAAATGGAAATTTACTGAAATCGAATCCTTGTGAGATCGTCAATAATGTACCAAGGGTTTCTTTAGAGTATACCGAATCAGTATAGCTATCTTTCTTCTGACACAGCAACGAAATTTCACAATCAGTATCGAAATGAAGTGTTAAAGAATTTCTTTTTTATTTTCTTGTTACTTGTACATGTAGAATTTGTACCATTCAATATAGAATTCCTCAAATTCCTCTATCACTAAGATTCCTGTAGTACCTGTAGTAGTACTTGTAATATAATAATATAAAAGTTTTCTCTATTATTAGCTTTGGGCTAGAAACTGAGGATTGGGTAAAAATGCTAGCATAGTATTAAAAGAAAAAAAGAGAACAATAACTAAATAAAATAAAAATTCGTGATCCACACATTGTTGTTATATTAGACCCAAAGGAAAGGCTCTTTCTTGACCTAATTACAAGGATAGGGCTTTGTAGTATGGAAAGACAAAATGTAAAAACTAGTTTTGAGTGATCATCGGATTATTCTTTTTTTTTTCTTTTCATTCCAGAGATTATCTGAATGAATTGACTATTCAATTTAATAAGTTCAAGTTAAAGTAAAAAAGTAAAAGGCATTTTCGTTATAAGCTAAGATCACTCATCGTTATAAAATAAATAAAAAAAAATGTATTCGTCGATACAATAAAAAAACGATCCAAATAGAGATGATTTTCCAATTTTAGCCCATAGTGATTCAAAGAAAGTTTTATTTTTTAATAAAGTTAGAAAACAATTCCTTTTTTTATAATTATTTAAAATTCATTAATAATATTCTATATATACTAATAGATATTAAATATTTATATATAAATATTGGTTATTAGTTTAATCAACTCAAGAGTTCCTCAATGAATCTGTTGATTCGAAATTGTGAGATGGGTAAATGTCACAAAGGATGAATTGATTTCTTACCTATGTTATTCTATTTTTGTTAGGACTGCCGTCTCTAATTATAATAATAATTATAATAAGTAATAATTATAATAAGTGATGAATCAAAAATTTTAACTTTCAATTGAATTTATCCTTTCCTTTTCAATTGGTATTTTTGTTTATCTTCGTCTCTTTTCTTTCAAAAATTGAAATTTAGGGAAGTGCTTTATAAACATATGTATAAAAAGAAGATATTTTATTTAGTCCCTTCATGTCTACTATAACTAGTTATTTCGGTTTTCTACTAGCAGCTTTGACTATAACCTCAGCTATATTTATCGGTCTGAACAAGATACGACTTATTTGAAATTAATTGAATGAACAATTCATAAAAAAAATTCTTCTGTGGTAGTTCATATATTCTATAGTTTCTTGCCGTGTCCATTTTCAATTCTTGGTCATTGAGATTCATGGGTAATACCGATTAATATATAAGGATAGATATTACCTCTCCTTTTCACCTTTCAAAGAAATTGAAATGATTGAAGTTTTTCTATTTGGAATCGTCTTAGGTCTAATTCCTATTACTTTGGCTGGATTATTCGTAACTGCATATTTACAATATAGACGTGGTGATCAATTGGACCTTTGAGTAATTAATATCTCCTTTTTTTTTGATTGACCTCCTACTTTCTTTAATCTACAGGAGGTCAAATTCAGATTGCTGTTCAATTATTTCAGTCTTATTTTCGACCTAACAAATAACAAGAATCTAATCACGCTCTGTAGGATTTGAACCTACGACATCGGGTTTTGGAGACCCACGTTCTACCGAACTGAACTAAGAGCGCTTTATTATCACAAAAATATTTTGTGACCTAACTCGTCTTGGATATATATACTATCGTAAATAAGAAAATTAAAGATTGATTTTGTATAGCCAATTTTAATCAATCTCAATGACCCCTCGTTACTGTTCATAAGATAAGTAATAGGTAGGGATGACAGGATTTGAACCCGTGACATTTTGTACCCAAAACAAACGCGCTACCGAGCTGCGCTACATCCCTTTGAATTGGCCTACAGTAGTATTGTAGAGAATCCCTGTCTTGTTTTCCACATCTTTATTTCTTTCAGTGCTATACCCAATTATCTTGTCATTTCTTATTTTTTTTTTAATCTCATATCATATAACATATAATAATAGACTTATATTATATACGTACTAAAGAAATATGAAACTCGCCGTAAAAAAATGAATATTTTTCGGGAATTCTCAGACAGAAAGGGACGTATTTTTTTTTTTCTTTTAAGAAAAGGAATATCTACTGTACTGAATCGTTGTACATTTCAAGTTATACATTTTAATTTGCATTAGGGATTCTGCGTACAAATCCAAGTGTCAGTCATTAACTACATATACACATCTGGTCATATATGTAATAGCATTATGTATTACAAATTGTAATAAAATTACAATAATAAATAACAAAGAAGGAGGATTTTAAATGCGAAATCTAAAAACATACCTTTCCGTGGCACCGGTAGTAAGTACTCTATGGTTTGGGTCTTTAGCAGGTTTATTGATAGAGATCAATCGTTTATTTCCAGATGCGTTGATATTCCCTTTTTTTTCATTATAGTAATTGAGATAGGAAGGGGTGAAGAAAATTAGAGATACAATCAAATATCTGTGACTAATCCCCCCCTTACTCTTCTTTTCTTCTTTTTTTTTATAATTAAAATAAATTCGAAAATAAAAAGAATAAAAGCGGGTTCACCCTAGTTAAACTAAGAACTCGGGTTTCCAGGTCCAAAATGAAATTAATTAATAATAGAGTGAGAAAGAAAATGGAATAGTTGTGGCATGGCAACAATATCATACAAGAAAATTCAATGAAAAAGAAAATTTAAATACTGTACAGCGATTATAAATTATAAATATATAGTTAGAAATCATTATATTACTTATTATTACTATATTGATAGATTGCAACGAAATCTTTCATAATTGGATTTCAAGTTAGCAACTTCTATTTTTTTCCTTCCTTTCTTCTTCTTCGCTTCGGATCGGAAAATAGAAAGATAGAAGAGTTGAGTCAATCAAAAATCCAAAGGAGGTTCATGGCCAAGAGTAAAGATGCCCGAATAACGATTATTTTGGAATGTACCAGTTGTGTTCGAAACCGTGTTAATAAGGAATCAATGGGCATTTCCCGATATATTACTCAAAAAATCGACATAATACGCCTAGTCGATTGGAATTGAGAAAATTCTGTCCCTCTTGTTACAAACATACGATTCACGGGGAGATAAAGAAATAGATCGAATCGATCGCTTGCGTGTCCGCCTTCCATTCCAAGGAAGACGAAAAACGACATATTATATATAACAGATCATATATTTATTTAAATATAAACAAAACAAAGCAATTCTATTTTGAAATTCGAAATCATTTTTGATTCGATCAAAATAGCATTAGGATTTTCGAAACAAGGAATAAAAAAAACATGGATAAATCCAAGCGACTCTTTCTTAAATCTAAGCGATCTTTTCGTAGGCGTTTGCCCCCGATACAATCGGGGGATCGAATTGATTATAGAAACATGAGTTTAATTAGTCGATTTATTAGTGAACAAGGAAAGATATTATCTAGACGGGTGAATAGATTGACCTTAAAACAACAACGATTAATTACTATTGCTATAAAACAAGCTCGTATTTTATCTTTGTTACCCTTTCTTAATAATGAGAAAGAGTTGGAAAGAAGCGAGTCGACTCCTAGAACTACTGGTCTTAGAATTAAAAATAAATAAGCTTGCTCTTCTTCAATTGAATCAAAATAAGATTCCAATCCGAATTCAAATGCAAATTGACAGTTTGTTCAAAAAATCTGAAAATTCCAATTTTATTGTTGTGTCGTAAGAAAAAAAGGAATTGGGGAAGAAGAATAAATCTTTTTTTGATTGAACGTGTTTGTTCATTGCGATGACTTTATCATATTATATCCTATTTTATCATACTAATTTCTACTCTACTTTCCCAAGTTCATTTGCCAGGGAACTCCATTTAAAACATTTCACTGGATTTGATTTCTTTCAATCTCCTTAATCTTATTTTAAGATCTCATTGGAAATCATATAAAGACAATTCCTATTTAATATAGCTATTTGTGCAAGTATTTTACGATTAAGAAGCAACTGCCTCTTGTACAGATGGTGTATTAATTTACTATAACTATAGTATAGTTTATTGGCTCGAATTACTGCGTTTATTCGAGTGATCCACAAACGACGAAAATCTCTCTTCTGCCTACCTCTATCCTGATGAGCCGAAACCAAAGCTCTTATTTTCTGTTGAGTAATAGTTCGAGTAAGTCTTGAACGAGCCCCTCGAAAGCTTGATGCAAATAAACGAATTTTGGTTCGACGTCTTCGAGCTATATATCCTCGTTTAATTCTAGTCATTGAATAAATGAAACTTTGATGAATAACTAATTGATTTCTTTTCTTTCAGTTATTTCCTTTCCCTTTCCTAGTCTATTAATAACAAAACGGATTCTTCCAATGTATAAAATAAGAATTCCAATGGCTTTTGCTACTCTAACCTTCCCGACCACGATTTTTTCTTTTTTTCTAGGCTTCTCGCCTCAAAATAAGAAATTGTATTGATACTAGGTATCAAAAAACCATAGTAAATAAAAAAGTAGTAAATAGAATATAGGTATAGTGGGTTCCATCGTTTCTATGGTTACTTCTTAAACGGTGAGGTCCTCTCTATACACCGGAGCCTCATTTAATTAATGCTATTGTTAACTTGTACAGTTCACACTCTTTGGCTCTACCCATAATTATCCAGTAATAGGTCTTTCACAACGAGACCACTTATACAGTAACGGTATTTAATTATGAAGATTAGCTGAGTAGCTGACCCTGTTAGTCCGTTCTTGCAAAAGTGAAGGGTAAAGGGTAAGGGCATAATCTTTCTGCTTTTAAATAAAATAGGATTTCCCTGCTTAATGAATACCATTTGCTATCAATGGGGAATTCTTTCTCATCTTAAATTAAAAGTGTAAGTGATTGGATTTGTACCAATGGCAACCATAAATTAATTTGATACCACAATACAATAGAAGGTATGATAGATCTTTTTTAGATTTTTATCTATATTTAATTTTTCGTATCGTATAGTAAATGGTGGTCTTCATTCTATCCTATTCATTGGTACTGATCATTTATACCGGATCAATTGTTTTTGGCCTAGTCCATGATCTGAACGAGTCGCACATACACCCTAGTACATGTTCCTCGTCGCTGAGGACATCCCCGAAGAGCGGGGGATTTCGTGACATTTTTGATTGGCTGTCTTGTGTTTCTAATAAGTTGTTTAATAGTTGGCATGTTGAATCATATACATAATGGGCTGGTTTAGATCGATCCTAACCGGATAAGTATGAATCATTTTTATATTAATGGATTCATAGACTATTGTATTAAATCTGGTAAGAAGATAAAATCTCAAATTGTATATTTGCGCGAAATTCCTCTTATTTTTTATTCAACCGCTACAAGATCAACAAGTCCGTGAGCTTGGGCTTCTGTTGCTGACATAAAAACATCTCTTTCCATGTCTTCGGAAATAACCCATAAGGATTTGCCCGTTCTTTGTGCATAAACCCTTGTGATGGTTTCGCGAAGCTTCAGTAGTTCTTCCGCTTCCAGGATAAATTCTCCCGTCTGTGCCTCATAAAAAGAACTAGCAGGTTGATGGATCATTACCCTGATGATATAACATAATAAATAATTATTCTATCTCGCATGATGAAAGGCGAAAAATAAGAAAATTAAGAAAAAGAAAGATAGAATTGAACAACCGTACAGGCATCTTTTGCACATTGCATACGGCTCTACAATGGAATTCACTTTTATACCTATAAACTACCTTTATACCTATAAACTACCTTACATCGAATAAATAGAAAAGAAATTATAGGGTCTATCATATTCACATAGGTGAATGATCCAACAACCACCCTTTCTTTTGGAATAGTTAAAAATATACTATGATGGTTCCGTTGCTTTATATATATATTAATTTCGTCTGTTATTTAGCAATCCCAAAGTTTCTTTTTTTTTTTTACTTAATTTTTTTTATATTTGAAAAAAAAAAAAAGAGATTTTTTTTGTATTCTTTCATAAAAATAATATATATATTATTGTTAAGAGTTTTTCGGTGTAAAAACAAAAAAGTTTGTGACGCTGAAATGGGTCTCCTGATATATCAGATAAAATGGTAAAGACCTTTTATCGCATACTACTCTTTCGATACATAATGGAATGGAACGATTTTGAAAAAAAAAAAGATTCTCGTATCGAATTCGAAGTGCCATGCTATTATTACTTAATATTTATATTTCATATATCGCGAAGGCATAGTCTTCTTTTTTCTCTCAAATCAAATAAAAACTCATTGGCGCCAAGCGTGAGGGAATGCTAGACGTTTGGTAATTTCTCCTCCGACCAGAATAAAAGATCCCATTGAAGCGGCTAATCCCATGCATATTGTTTGTACGTCTGGTTGCACAAATTGCATAGTATCATAAATACCTAATCCAGGTATTACCCATCCGCCGGGAGAGTTTATAAACAAATAGAGATCCTTGGTATCATCCTCTATACTGAGATATACCATAAGACCAATAAGTTGATTCGAGATCTCGCTATCAACCTCTTGGCCTAAAAAAAGTAATCTTTCTCGATAAAGTCGGTTGATTGAGATAAAATTGTATCCCTTCGGAACCGTACATGCATCTTTTGATGCATACAGTTCAACACAAATCGCGAAAAAAACAAGAATCAATGTGTAGATTCTTTTTTTTTTTCTTTTGTCATCGCAAGCTCTGTATAACTTGTAACAAAGGGTCTTTTTCTTTCATAAAAAAAAAAAATATGAGTTTTGGTCTTTTTATATATAATTATATAATATAGTAAATAGAATTTCTATATATAAATAGAAATAAATAAAAATAAACTTATCAGATTAACTTCTCATTGATGTATTGTTTCATCGGAATCCAATCCAAATCACGATGTAATTTTCTTGTTCCTGAATGGTCTTCTTGAATTCTTTTAGGTTTATGCTCTACTCCGAGTAAAGATCGGACCGATTTTTATTTGCATATATAGGACAAATGCCCCAATACTACGTCTTTTTGCTACGACTTCTTTCTTTTTTAATTTATTTCATATCTCCCGCCAAATATAATATTAAATATTCACTATTCAATGCATTCATCATATTACTCGATTTATTAACAGTTTTAGATAACTTTAATTATATTATTATATTAGAAATTATAAATCGAATATTCTATGAATATAAATAGAATATGATATTAAGTAGAAATCATAGATATATTACCTATTGGTTTTTTTCTAAACGGAGCCTGGATAATTCATTTTATTGTTTGAACCAAGCCAACCATAAATTATTCTAATTGCTAATATTAATCTGTCTACCCCCTTAAAAAATTAATTTAATCGTACTTAATTGCATTTCACGCTCCAAATTTTGGATAATTCAATCAATCTTTGTTGGGCGAAAGGGAGGATATCTCGATCGGGAAAGAGAACGGGGAAATACCATATGACCCAATATATCTGACAAGTCGCACTATACGTCAACCCACGATGCATCTTCGTCTCCAGGACTTCGAAAAGGTACTTTTGGAACACCAATAGGCATTAAATGAAAGAAAAATTAAGTATTATATCTCACTTTGATGTGAAAGCGTAAAAATAGGTTTATTGTCTTAATAATATTTTGTCTTTTATCATATTTTATCCATAGATTGAAGAAGTTCATAAAAAAGGAAGACAGAATCAATAAAGGAAAATTCTTACAAGTGGGGCCTTTGGATGATGAACAAATATATATGCAGTTACTCATATAAAATGCTATCAACGCCCTACCATTGCGTATTGGTACTTATCGGGTGTAGAATAAATTTGCTTCTTTTTGTTCCTACGAACAAAATTATTCTATTATTATTCAAAGACATTCTTACTAAAAGATATAGAACAAATATTAATCCTTTCCCCAAGATAATCCACTAAAAAAGTAAGGACCATACTATAGTTTTTTTAAAGTGCAATAAAGTTACATAGAGTCTATTTTTGATTGATATAAGGGGTATTTCCATGGGTTTGCCTTGGTATCGTGTTCATACGGTCGTATTGAATGATCCCGGCCGTTTGATTTCTGTCCATATAATGCATACAGCTCTGGTTGCTGGTTGGGCCGGTTCGATGGCTCTATATGAATTAGCTGTTTTTGATCCCTCTGACCCTGTTCTTGATCCAATGTGGAGACAGGGTATGTTCGTTATACCCTTCATGACTCGTTTAGGAATAATCAATTCATGGGGTGGTTGGAGTATTACGGGGGGGACTATAACGAATCCGGGTATTTGGAGTTATGAAGGTGTGGCTGGTGCACATATTGTGTTTTCTGGCTTGTGCTTTTTGGCAGCTATCTGGCATTGGGTGTATTGGGATCTAGAAATATTTTGTGATGAACGTACAGGAAAACCCTCTTTGGATTTGCCCAAGATCTTTGGAATTCATTTATTTCTCTCAGGAGTGGCGTGCTTTGGTTTTGGCGCATTTCATGTAACAGGATTGTATGGTCCTGGAATATGGGTATCCGATCCTTATGGACTAACGGGAAGAGTACAAGCTGTAAATCCAGCATGGGGTGTGGAAGGTTTTGATCCTTTTGTTCCGGGAGGAATAGCCTCTCATCATATTGCAGCAGGAACCTTGGGCATATTGGCGGGTCTATTCCATCTTAGTGTCCGTCCGCCCCAACGTCTATACAAAGGATTACGTATGGGAAATATTGAAACCGTCCTTTCCAGTAGTATCGCTGCTGTCTTTTTTGCAGCTTTTGTAGTTGCTGGAACTATGTGGTATGGCTCGGCAACTACCCCGATTGAATTATTTGGTCCCACTCGTTATCAATGGGATCAAGGATACTTCCAACAAGAAATATATCGAAGAGTTAGTGCTGGGCTAGCCGAAAATCAAAGTTTATCTGAAGCTTGGTCTAAAATTCCTGAAAAATTAGCCTTTAATGATTACATCGGCAATAATCCGGCAAAAGGGGGATTATTCAGAGCGGGATCAATGGACAACGGGGATGGAATAGCTGTTGGTTGGTTAGGACACCCAATTTTTAGAGATAAAGAAGGGCGTGAACTTTATGTACGTCGTATGCCTACTTTTTTTGAAACATTTCCGGTTGTTTTGGTAGACGGAGACGGAATTGTTAGAGCCGATGTTCCTTTTAGAAGGGCAGAATCGAATATAGTGTCGAACAAGTAGGTGTAACTGTTGAGTTCTATGGCGGTGAACTCAATGGAGTCAGTTATAGTGATCCGGCTACTGTAAAAAAATATGCTAGACGTGCTCAATTGGGTGAAATTTTTGAATTAGATCGTGCTACTTTGAAATCCGATGGTGTTTTTCGTAGCAGCCCGAGGGGTTGGTTTACTTTTGGACATGCTTCGTTTGCTCTGCTCTTCTTCTTCGGACACATTTGGCATGGTGCTAGAACCTTGTTCAGGGATGTTTTTGCTGGTATTGACCCAGATTTGGATGCTCAAGTGGAATTTGGAGCATTCCAAAAACTTGGAGATCCAACTACAAGAAGGCAAGTAATCTGATACAATATTGTTTTGTTATTTTTTGTCTTTAATTTTGTAATTTGATTCATAGGCTACCGAATAAATCTTGATTTGAATCGCTGTCTTTTCTTTGACTCTTGTCTTGTTCTTTCTTTATCCGGGAGACGATCTCAAATAAACAGGTATGGAAGCTATAATTGTAAACCACGATCGAATCTATGGAAGCATTGGTTTATACATTCCTCTTAGTCTCAACTCTAGGAATAATTTTTTCGCTATCTTTTTTCGAGACCCGCCTAAAGTTCCAACTAAAAAGATAAAATGATTTTTCATTATTTCAATTGAAGCAATGAGCCTCCCAATATTCAATATTGGGAGGCTCATTGCTTCAACTAGTCTCCGTGTTCCTCGAATGGATCTCTTATTTGTTGAGAGGGTTGCCCAAAAGCAGTATATAAGGCGTACCCAGTAAAACTTACAAGTAAACCAGATATAAAGATGGCAACGAGCGTTGCTGTTTCCATTATTATATAGTTTGAAGACCACAATGGATCTATGCTAAGATCATTTATTTACAACGGAATGGTATACAAAGTCAACAGATCTCAATGAATATAAAATAGGATTTATGGCTACACAAACCGTTGAGAGTAGTTCTAGATCTGGTTCAAGACGAACTAGTGTAGGGGATTTATTGAAACCCTTGAATTCAGAATATGGTAAAGTAGCTCCTGGGTGGGGAACTACTCCTTTTATGGGTATTGCAATGGCTCTATTTGCGATATTCCTATCTATTATTTTGGAGATTTATAATTCTTCTATTTTACTGGACGGAATTTCAATGAATTAGATTCACAAGAACTATTACCTAGTTTTTCAATACAAAGTGAAGCTTTTAGTTCTCTGATTTTTATCCCATTCTATTTTGTTAGTTCGACCGTGAAATTTATTTGTTTCTGTATTTCCGGAATATGAGTGTGTGACTTGTTATATTATAATCGATCCTATGGGTAGTACAGAGAATAAGTCTGTCATCTTGCTAGAGATGGTTTTACTTCGTCGGATATTTTCATCTTATGATAGTATCTGAAGCACGGAATATGTAAAATGGATTACATAGTATTAGAACTATGATTCATACTTAATACTCAGACCTCGTGGCCGGACTTTAATTTTTTGTTTTCAAAGAGTTATATTTAGAAGTTATAAATTGAAAGATTTGTATTCTTTCAAATTCCGATTTCATTTATGCTTATTTTGAGCAAAGTCTAAGGGTTTCTTTCTATTTTTAGTCATTATGTCTATTCATTGAATAAGTGATGAGCCAACGGTTCTTACTCAAGGAATTTTTGGACTTAGTTTGACAAGGTTTTATTGACTCATCGTGGTTCTAGTATGAATTTGAGGTTTTAATTGATTCATAGGGTCTTAACAAGAGAATTCCTATCAATAATAAAGAAAACAGTAGTAAAGTATCATTACACACAAAGAAAAATAATAAAACAATAAAAAAGATAGGTAAATAGAAAATTCAAGAGGCCTGATCAACATATAGATAATGAGCCGACTTGATATTTTGGCATTATAACCACAATAAAGAAAAGAGCTTTCGGGTTTTTATTCTTTCCTATCTTCAGAAAAGAGTGCATCATACAATTAGGAAGTTTCGAACACATATCCGATAGAACCTGTATTTGGGTCTTTCTGTTTGAGCCGTAGGAGATGAAATTCTCATATACGGTTCTCAGAGGGGGAGTACCTCGAGTTACCTATCTCAATAAAATCTATGATTGGTTCGAAGAACGTCTTGAGATTCAGGCAATTGCGGATGATATAACTAGTAAATATGTTCCTCCTCATGTCAACATATTTTATTGTTTAGGAGGAATTACGCTTACTTGTTTTTTAGTACAAGTAGCTACAGGGTT
>BKCH01000354.1:0-102095 GCA_008635985.1 Ficus erecta | reverse complement strand
AACTCATATTTTATCAGTAGATTAGGAAATCAATTAATATTACAATTTTTTAAGCACCTATTAATGATAGGATGTGAACTCATAAATCATGTAAGTTGGTTCTTAAAAATATTGGTCCCAATTCATAAAAAATAAAAATAAAAATATTGGTCCCAACTTTTTTTTTTTTTTTTTTTTTTGAACTTTAACATTTTTCAATTTTGCTACATGCAATGTGTTAATAATTTTTTTGGACCAGCTAACTTTTTTTAGATGGCCCTATCGGTGTAAGATTGCCTTACTATTTACAGACTTTTTTGAATGATTTACTTTTTTATTTTAATGGATAAATGTTTTCTTAAGTTTTATTAGCCTTTTGCAAGAAAACCTCCAAGATCTTGTGTCATTGAACATGTACAATGAAAACTGATGCTGTCCAATCACCTACATAATTGTTTGAAAGCCAATTTGTAGTTGCAAACTGATTCACATTTTTCATCCCTCACCTATCCTTAGGATTGAAAAGTTTTAATGGTAAAGTGCCACTGTTATATCTTTCAGAAACATAACAAATAAATGGGAAGTTACAGCTACCCCTGCATTGAGCCCTTACCTTTATTGGATCATTTTTATTGGGAAAAAAAAAAAAAAAAAACGTCCTTGACAACATTGATAGTATGGTTCCAAATAGCATCTTGAATGCATTGGCACTTGTGAACTTCAAGCCAAGTCTCAACTTGGGATTTTTCACGTTAGTTTCTTCGTTGAACGGTGGAAGTGTAGGCAAAACTTTCTAGACACGATATACATCCCTTGTTATTTTTGCATTCTCTTTTCCATCATTCTCATTAGATTCTGAAATACATTCATCATCTTACTCTTTAACGTCAATATCTTCTTCTTTGTCACTTATAATAGGTGGTTTGTTTTTTCAAGTTAGCTAATCCCTCTAAATGATCTTTTAACCTCATTTTCAACATCGATGTCATGTTCGGATTGAATAAAATCCGCATCTTGAACATCTTCATTGTCATCATCATGCCGTTGTTGTCATCTTTTCTCCTCCTCACCATGTTCCATTTGTCATGAGGACCCTTCATGTGAATTTGGCAATTTGGAATACTTCAACTCCTGGTTTGACCCTTAGACAAGCTCTAATTCATTCCAATACATCTTTATCATACTCAATATATACTAACTCTGTAACATTTGGAACCTTAAAAAGTACACTACTTCATGGTGGAGCCCTAGTTTCTCCTTGCAAATCTCATCCAACTTCACAATACTAATCCCATCCGCATCAATTATCCAGTAATGACACACGATCTTCTCAATACCCTAACCTTCCACCAACTTTCATAATCAATCCTCCCGATGAATCTTCAATGTAAAAAATAATGACCCATATATGTTAAACAATTCATTCAGGGTGTTTGGTGAATGAGTTTAGTTTGAGTTGAGTTGAAATTTTTAAATTTGAATAGTAATTTTTGTTGACTTTTTCAGAAAAAGACAAAAAAAAAAGTACAGTTTAACTTGAGTTAAACTCAAGTGCCAAACACCCCCTAACTTAGGGTTAGTTTAGTTCACCCATCCAAACTCAAATTTTTCAACTCAATTTTTGTCTTTTTCTGAAAAAGTTTTTTGTCTTTTCTGAAAAGTCAATAAAAATTACTATTCAAACTTAAAAATTTCAACTCAACTCAAACTCAACCCAAACACCATTAATTTACATGTCTTTTCACTTGATATCTAGGATTATTTTTTTGTACAACGATAATATATAAGACAAAAATAGTTTAAAAAAATGACAAAAAATGTATGCCACTTTAACTATCAACTAATGTATACACTTTAATTAAAACAAGTGTTAGTAAACATCAATGAAAAAAAAAAACGATAAGACAAGACAAATAACAAACAAGCAAACAAACTTTTCCCTGTTTTTAAGAGGCAGACAGTAACATTTAGTTTACTCCACCACTCAGAACAAGCACCATATTCAAAGTAGTCCAGAAAGTAAAGTAATAAATTTTCCTACCAATTAAACGGAACATACCCATAACACCAAATCTCAGCATCATCGTCAATACCCAGACATTTTTATATTCACCTTGAAATTTAGAGTAAGTACTCTTTTTTTCTTGCAATTACACAAATTCTAATATTTCTTTTCTTTTTTTTTTCTTCAAAAGGTGAAATTTAAAATTATCATTACAAATGAGAGGGTCACTGCTTTGGAATGCGACAGCCTACTTATCGATTTTCTCATATTGCTAATTTTGTTGCCAACGACCAAGCTGTTAAATATCTCTGAAAAAGCGACAACATCAAGAAATTTGACCATCATCATCGAAAGTGTAAAGGAATGAATAAAAGTTGCTTTAACAAGGATGTTAATGCCAATAAGATCATTGAGAAAAAGATGGCCGTTACAGAACTCTGTGCCAAACTAGTTGCCCTTTCGCCAGGAGAAGGCAAGAAAAGAAAAATATACAGGAAAGCAGGATATATAAAAGAAACTGAGAGGTTCTGTATTTTTCATAACCTAAGGTTTGGAAAGTGCACTGGCTTAAAAGTCATAGATTTTGCTAAAACAATCGCCCCAAATGAATCTGTGAGGGAAAATGAGGTGATTCTAAGTTCACAAATGGTAAGCAGCTTTTTGTTCTTAATTTTGTTATTTGTTCTTTGCTCTTTTTTTTTTTTTTTAGTAATTTCTATTTGCAAGTTATTAACTTTTATTGTTTTGTGTAGGCCAAACTACTTGTGAAAAAAGCACTTGAACTGGACAAAAAGTTTTTGTTGAATGATGGAGCAGCAGTTGTAGAAAAACCAAAAACCAATTTGAGAGCAAGAGAAAGCTAGGGTTTCTTATTACAATCAATGAATTAAAATAATAAATCAAAAGAGGTTTATATAGGCTAAATAGAAAAAAATAGAAAAGACTAATCTACCCTTAACAATTGAAAAGAATGAAACCTAATAATAAGACTAATATACCCTTAACCGTGAAAAGAAGAAAACCTAATAATAACAGGAAACAAGCAATAAAATAAATATAAGACTATATTATCTAATATCCCCCCTCAAACTCATGATGCTGCTGCAAGTAGCATTGAGAGTTTGCCAAATAATAAACGAAAACGCGAAGCGGAAAGTGCCTTAGTAAACATGTCAGCACTCTATATGAAAGAAGAAACGAAAGGCAATGTGATGGTGTCAAGTTGATAGTAATGTCGAATGACATGACAATCAATCTCAATATGTTTGGTCCGCTCATGAAACACTAAATTGCGGGTAATTTGAATAGCACGCTTACTATCACAATATAAAGGAGTAAGTCAATGAAGAAAAACATCCATATCTGCAAGCAACCAACGTAACCTGACTATCTCACAAATAGTAAAAGCCATAGCACGATATGCTGCTTCGGTGGAGGATCGGGAAATAACATTTTGCTTTTTACTCTTCCAAGAAATAAGAGAGTCACCCAGAAAGATACAGAAGCCAGTGGTGGACTTGCGATCCGTTGGATTACTAGCCCAATCAGCATCAGAGTAAGCACGTAGCTCTAAGGACGAAGTAGATGGAAGTAAGAGACTGTGCCCCGAAAATACCTCAAAATACGTAGAACAGCAGCCCAATGAACTGTAGTAGGTGTAGTGACAAACTAACTATCTATATGAACCGCATGTGCAATATCTGACCGAGTGATAGTGAGATAAACCAAGCTGCCGACAATAGTGCGGTATAAACTAGGATCCGGCAAAGGAAGACCATCAGAAGGAGTATATCGAGCATTAATCTCAAGAGGTGTATCAATAATCTTATTATCAGTAAGACGAATACGCTCAAATATATCAGCTATATACTTTGATTGGGAGAGAAGATAACATTTTAGAGAAGAGGCGACCTCAATGCCCAAAAAATAACGTAGTGAGCCCAGATCTTTCATGGCAAAACAACGAACTAACTCAATCTTCAGTGCTTTAATACCGTCAACATCATCACCAGTAATAATCATATCATCAACATATAAAGATAGTAGAATACAACCCGCACAGTACATCTGACAAACAAAGCTGAATCATGATGACTAGAGTGAAAGCCAAATGAAGTAATCACCATAGAAAATTTATCAAACCAGGCTGGGGGTGTTTGTTTAAGACCATAAAGAGCTTTTCTAAGCCAGTAGACTTCACCAGGTTGATGAGAAACACCAGGAGGAGGTACCATGTAAACTTCTTCATGAAGATCACCATTCAGAAAGGCATTTTTTACATCCATCTGAGATATGTGCCATTAACGAACAGATGCAACTGCAATGAGAGTGCGAACAGCAGTCATTTTTCCAACTGGGGCAAAAGTCTCCTCATAGTCCATTCCATACTCCTGAGAGTAACATTTAGTAACAAGTCGGGCTTTGTATATTTCAATAGAGCTATCAGACTTCTTTTGATTTTATAGACCCAACGGGATCCAATTGGTATTTTACCTGGTGGCAAAGGTACAAGTCCCACGTATGTGTCTGATGCAAAGCAGTAAGTTCTTCAGTCATAGCATCCTGTCAAAGTGGATCACAAACAGCCTCTATATAGGACAATGGCTCAGAGAGACGATGAATAGAAGCTAAAAAGAAAGTGAAAGAGCTAGAATAACAAGAGTAAGTAAAATCTGGTAACTTAGTAGACTTACAAGAATGCGTAAAGTGACGAAGGGGAGGAGGAGAAGGAGCCGCAGTTTCAGGAGGTGATTGATCAGCTGTAGGAGGAGAGGGAGCAATGATAGCATCAAGAACCAGAATACCAGAATCTGTTGAGCTATTAATGGGAACTTTGCAAGAAACATTATCTGAAACTGAAGCAGGTGCTTGTGAAACAGATGGTGAGATTGTGTTAGTGTCAAGAGTGAAAGGATCGATATGTATGAGATCAGACTTGGTCAGATTATGAAAACTAGCAAGAATAGAAAAAAATGATATATGTTCAAGAAACACAACATGATAAGAGACATATAATTTTTAACTAACTGGATCAAAACAACGATATCCTTTTTGACCTGCACTATAACCCAGAAAGACACACATAATAGACCGCGATGACAATTTACTATGCTCGACATGAGAACAAAGGATAAAACAGGTGGAACCAAAAACACGTAAGGAAGAATAATCAGGAGCATTTTCATATAACTTTTCAAACTGTGACATACCTGAATTATGTGAGGTATGAATCCTATTAATCCAATAAGCAATAGTAAGAATTGCTTTCTCCCCAAAATTCACTAGGAACACTAAAAGACAATAAAAGAGAACGAGCAGTTTCAACCAGATGCCCATGTTTCCTTTTGGCAACACCATTTTATTTGGGAGTATTTGTACAAGAAGTTTGATGAATTGTTTCATCAGAGGCAAGCAAATTAGAAAAATCATTAGAAGTATATTCTCCTTCCAAATCACAACGAAAACACTTTATGGCAGCCTGATGTTGAGTTTTTACAAGAGCTCGGAAAGTATTAAAATACTAAGAAAATCATAATGACGTTTCATAAGATAAACCAAACAATATCGAGTGCAATCACCAACAAAAGAAACATAGTATCGTGACCGCCCTTTGTGATAACCGGAGAAGGTCCCCACACATTAGAATGAACGAGATCAAATGGAGCAAGAGAAAATGAGATGCTTTTATAAAATGGTAAAGCAGAAAATTTTGTCAGTTTGCAACCACTACAATCAGAAAATATCTTGAGGTTTTAAATTTCCTAATGCTCCTATAGAAGCTAAATACTGTAAACGAGATGTCGAAACATGACCACGACAAGAATGCCATAACTAAAAATCAGAAGACGAACAACTCAAACGAAAAGACGATATATCCACACTAGAAACTGCAACTTCTAGTACTTTGAGCTAATTCAAAATATAAAGTCCCCCTTGCCTATGGCCTGTCCCAATCAGCTTATGAGATTGTGGGTCCTGCACATAACAAGTGGAAGAAGAAAAAGAGACTAAGTATCCTAACTGACACAATTGACTAACATAAACAAGATTTAAAGTAAGACTAGGAATGTGATAATCATCCGAAAGAGACAGAGAAGGTGTGACAACTGAACCAACAACTACTAATGGCATACAAGTACTATCAGCAGTCATAACTGACATAGAGAAATTAAGAGATAAAGAAACAAAGGATGATAGATCAAGTGACGTTTGATGAGAAGCTCCAGAATCTAGGACCCACAAGGAAGAAGACATACCTGAAGGACTAGAGGATGACAAACCTATATGAGAGGAGCCAGACATAGCTTGTGGCTGTGTAGCAAGAAACTTCTGAAATTGTTCGAACAACACACTGAATGACTGACGAGAATCATTTTTACGTCCACTCATGATAAGAAAGTAAATAAAATAAACTAATAGTCACCAAACAAGAGAGAACAATACTACGATGCAAAATCAAACCTAGAAACAATCAAAACATGCAGAAGAGAGCGATTGTACGGACAATCCGAAAAATTGTACTGATGGCGGTATAGACGTCGGCTTTGATACCATATAGAAAACCAAAAAATCAATTTGGGAGCAAGAGAAAGCTAGGGTTTCTTATTTCAATCAATAAATCAAAATAAAACATCAAAGGAGATTTATATAGGCTAAATAGAAAAATATAGAAAAAACTAATATACCCTTAATTGTTGAAAAGAAGAAAACTTAATAATAAAACTAATCTACCCTTAACTGTTAAAAATAAGTAAACCTAATAATAATAGAAAACGAGTAATAAAATAAATATAAAACTATATTATCTAACCATTCTAAGTTCACAAATGGTAAGCAGCTTTTTGTTCTTTGTTCTTTGCTCTTTTTTTTTTTTTTTTTTTTTTTTTTTTTTTTTTTTTTACTAATTTCTATTTGCAAGTTATTAACTTATATTGTTTTCTGTAGGCCAAACTACTTGTGAAAAATGCACTTGAACTGGACAAATCGTTTTTTGCTGGATGGTGGAGCAGCAGTTGGGGCACGGGAACAGCTTGGTATATATCTCAAACTTGGTGCTTTGGATGATGAAATAGGTACTATTGTCTCTTTCCAAGCTGTTAAAACTATTTTTGTTGTAGGTGACTGACTCTGGAATGCTTGGAGCTCCTTGGTGTATTTCACCGTAAATTCCATTTCACAACTCAGGAGTTTGATTCTGGTTTAAACTGTCTGGAGTATCAAAACAAATAGCCTTTTTTTTTCCCCTATAACTTGTTGGTTTCTTTTCTCTGAGGTTGTTGAGAGTTTCAACTTGAAATGATGGTGTATTTTTCTTATCAAGCTCATGCAATTTCCTTTTACCTTCTAAGCAAACCAAGTAAGACAATCGCTCTAATCAAAGGACCAAAAAACAACTTCTATATATGTGTGTGTGTGTGTATAACACTTAACTCCAGACTTAATCATAGCCGAGAGACCCTCATTACAAAAAATGCTCTGCTTTCTGAACCCTTTTCAATACTATTAGCTCAATTCTAAAGCTTCCCATCTTTAGACCCACCGCTACTTTGACCGGAAACTCCCTTAGTTTCTTCACGCGGAGCAGTTTTCTGCTCCTCTGCGACCAACAACAATGGAGGCGCGGCTGACGCAAAGATTTCTGTCCTCACAACTCTGCTTTATTACGCAAATGCCTGTCCCCCCATGCACAGCGGCTAGACAAACATAGTCGTCGCGTCATTGCCCGTTTTCAGGTTCACTGTTTGCTACCATAAACGGTGAAGAAAGGCCGTTTTCGGGGATTCGGATTTGACCCTTTTTTTCTTTGGGGGGTGATTTTTTTAATGGGATTTGAACAATTTTAATCAATAGAACTAGAAGTTGATTATGTTAGAGACATTACCCAGCTGACTATTAGCGACTTTATTGTTTCAACTGTGAAGAGTATAAGGTGGTTTTTCCAAGTAAAAGTTGTGTCTTTCATAGTAGCAACAACACTAATTTTCGATATTTTCAAATCTTTTCATCTTATCTTAAGTTAGGTATTAGTGAATACATCTACTGAGACTTGAACTGTTTCTTATGAGTTCATTTTAAAATTCTAAGAAAATAAGAGGATTCATCAGACATTAATGGATGGAAGTTTATCAAGCCTCGTAGTTTTGAAACGTATTCTGTATAGTTCTCTGGTTTCAGTACCTAAACTTCAATCTTCGTTTTCTCCAGGTGCAAAGTTGAATAAAAAAATTGGCCCAAGGGATTTCTCCATTTCCCAAGCGTTTTCTGAGCATCAGTGGATTGGGGAATCCCGGTTCCTAATGACAGCAAGCAAACTATATATGTTTGGTTTGATGCTTTGCTGTGGTAAGACCTTATTTTCTGTATTAACATTGAACTATATTGTTCTTTATTACAATTGTAACAAAAGAATTATGATATCAATGTTCATTTTCTTCTAAGTATATCCTAAAACTGGGCTTGACAAAAATTGCATTAATTTATTTAGTTGCACTTATAGGTAAGGAGGAATATTGTATTCAGTAAAATACTAGTCAATATTTGGTTAAACAGTTATGTATCAGCCCTATCAGAGGACACAGAGGAACCGAACTCACAAAAAGATGTTTCCTAAATTTTCTGAATCAGTGGTATGTTCATCCGGTTTGCCTTTTGTCCGAAGTTAAAAATGTGCCTTTTGTCCTCACAGCTCCACTTTATTACGTAGATGCCTCTCCCTGACTCCCCCACATCGGCAGCGCCTACGCCACCATTGCCGGCGACGCCATTGCCCACTTTCATGTTCCATATTTTTTGCTACTGTAAAGGGTGAACAAAGAAGAACGTTTGGGGTTTGAATTTGAGTTTTTTTTTTTTAAATTTTTTTTTAAGTGATTTAATCGGATTTTAACAATTTTCCATTTGTTATATCAATTGAAGTAGGAAGTTGATCTTTTTGTTTACCAAGGCAAGCTCTAATGTTAGACACTTTCGAGTTTGTGTTGCTTTCAATCGTAGAACTTATGATCTTCTAGGATTTGCTGTTTGGGATAACGATTCCACTAAGTTTTAATCGATAATAAATGGAATTTCAAGAATTTGGTAATAGATACCTCTGTGGAAGTAGAAAGTTCAAACTCTTTTTTTTTTTTTTTTTTTTAGTCAATAACCCTTGGGCCAAAAGAAGAGCGTTAGAAAGGCTGCTAATTCTTTTGTTGCATATTTGATTTTTGGTGAATTATTTTGTTGAATACTCAAATGTGTACGCATTTTTACGTAGGTTTTTGCTTATTTCTTTGCTTGTAGTTTGACATAGTTTATGACAAGTTTATTCGGACAACTGAGATCCCAAGCATGAAGCAATAGTGAAGGAGTGTTTGATAATTTAGGTCTATAAATATGTCGATAAGTTGTTATCTTACCATGATACACCGGTTAATGACTATCATGTCTTCGTTCTAAATCATTTCTCACAAGAATCTAACTGTATTTCTTCGAAATCATCTTCTAACATAATTTATAATGCTAGCCTGAGCTTTATTTATTTATTTTGATAAGAAGCTCCATTTACTCGGTTGGCAAATTCTCTTCTATTCCTCTGCAACTTACTAGAGTACTGTCCACTTGAAATAACTTGATTTGGTGTCTCCGATTTAATTCATTTTTTACATCTTAAAATGCTTAGAACTTTGTCCTAAAGGCCAATGGGAATTACTAGTAATATAACTTGAAGAACATTTCCTGCAATTTTCATTGCCATGCATATTTAAGACGGCTCCCTAAAGATGGGTTAATTGGGAAAATTATCGTTTTAAATTATTGAGCATGTTCTTATTATCCATAAAATATGGAACGTCAACTATTCTCTAAAGGATCGTCATACATGATAATGGGATAATTTGTTTGTGCATTGGGTTGTATACTTGTAAGTGGCTTTGGTCAGTCCCTTGTGTATGATGAGAACTATAGGTGTATGCTTGGGATTTTATGGACCTTCATGGTTTATAAAATTAGTCTTAGGGCCTTGGGAGAAATCTCGAAATGATGTTTTGAAAGTTGGTTTGGAAATGTGTGTTTGGGAGGAAAACTTTTGAAAAAGTTTTGTGATATAGAAAATAACGCAAAAATTTAAAATGTGTTAAAAAATGCAAAATGGATCTTGTCATGTTCCTCTCGTCATTACGAGCATTTTGACATAAAAATTATCTCATTCTGATTTGAAATGAAAATATTATGGACTTTTAAATTTTGAGTTTCTTAAAAATATAAAAAAGGGAATGTTTGATATATAGTTAAGATTTTGAAATCCAGATAGTGTTTTATCATCTCCAGATGGTATCCCGAACGAGCCCTTAAGCTTTTTTACATTGGTGCACCTTAAGCTTATCGTAGAGTTGCAATTCACACCATAAACTTTTAATTTTGATAATTTACATCATGAACTTATAAATATATAGTAATTTACACCCTATTGATAATAATATTAATTTTTAGAAAGAAATTGATATATAATTTATACATGAGTTATTAATCCACAGCATTAATAAACATTTTTATCTATGTTAACCCCAATTTATTGAAGCTAAAAAATAACATTGTTTATTAATGAGATATAAATTACTACAGATTTATGAATTTAAGGTGTAAATTATCAAAATTAAAAACTCAATATGTAAATTACAACTCTATAATAAATTTAGGATACACCAATACAAAAAGCCTTAATGCTTGTTTGGTTCATAAGCTCAAACCATAATTTTCAAACTTTTTTTTGTCTTTTTCCCAAAAAAATTTTGTCTTTTTCCCAAAAAGTTTTTTGTCTTTTCTAAAAATTCAAAAAAATTTACTATTAAAACTTAAAAATTTCAACTCAAACTCATGAACCAAACGTAGGAATTAGTTTTATGTAATTCCTGGAAATGGGGACTATTGTCTTATGTGTATTATTAAGGTTTTTTAATTAATTAATTATTTATTTATTTTGCTAATGATCAATTGAGGCATTTATTTTAGATAGAGGAAACAAGAGAAAAACAACACAGTATTTATTCCATCACATATGTGAACATGTTTATTTCATAATAAGATCTGTATATTAGTTCCAAAACTATATCCCAAGCAAAGAATGCTATTATTGCGATCCTTATTAACTCTTCGAAGGAAAAAAAAATGTCTCTGCCAAACACGGAACTAATTTTTGAGCTTCGATTTATGTGCATAGTAGGTTAAAGTCTTAAAGAGCTTGAAATTTGATTACCTCAATTGCTAAAGTTATTATTTGAGTGGTCGAAAATACAAAATAAAAAATATACCACCACTCTAACGACCACAAACACACAAATACTAGGGGTGGCAATTTGTGTCACGTGTCGTGTTAGAGCCGTGTTGAATTTTTTTTCCCCTGACCCGAACACGACCCACGACACGAAAACGACTCGAAACCGCTACACGAACACGACACAAACCCGTAACGGATTGACACGACACAAACCGAACTTGACCCGCGACATGAAATTGACCCGCAACACGAAATTGACACGAAATTGACCCGAAATCGACACGAAAAAATTCGTGTCATGTTCGGGTTCTACGGGTCCAACCCGAACATAAGATGAATTTTTCCGTATCAATTTCGGGTAACCCAAAATCGACACGATCACTATTTTTCCCAAATCAAACCCGTGAAATTCGTATCGTTTTTGATTCGTGTCGTCGTGTCGCGACCCGTATTATCACCCCTACACACAACAGAGTAAAGCTTACAATCGAAAGCTTCAGACCACTAGTATGGGTCCAGATCAGGCCCAGTCCAATAAATTCAGAGCCTAGGCCCAGAATTGCCGGCGCGAATCACACCCAACACCTCAGACAACAACTCCATCCTCATCTGAGCGTACACCTCCCCGTCCCACTCCCTCGCCACCAGCTTCTCCACCAGCCCCACCGCCGCCTCAACCGTCGCCGCCGGGCTATCGTGCGCCGAATCCACAATTCCCTTCTCCACCGCATCCGCGGCGGTCAACTTCCCCGCCGCCAGCAGCAGGAGCCGCCGGGACGCCGGCGCGCCGACCTTGCACTTGATAATAGCCACGAACCAAGCCGGGAACCGCATCCCGATGTCGAGCTCGCTCATGTACAGGAACCCCCGGTCCTTCCTCATCAGCACGTAGTCGTGGCACAGCGCGAGGCCGATTCCGGCGGCGGCGATGTGGCCGGTGACGGCGGCGATCGTCGGCATCGGGAGGGAGATTAGGTCGGCGATGAGAGATCGGAACTTGGAGCCGAGGAGATTGGCCCGGGCCTGGTGGTTGGGGGAAGATTGGGCGAGCCACTGGAGGTCGAGGCCATTGGAAAAGAACTTGCCGTCGGCGGTGGTGATCAGGGCGGAGGAGGAGGTGGTGGACTCGGCCCGGACCCGGCCCAGGGCGGCCCGGATGGCGTCGAGGAGGGGTGGGTTGAGCCTGTGCTCGCCTGGGCCGGTTAGGGTCAGTATGAAGATGTTTCCTCGCTTCTCCAACGTGCACATGATTTTCTGTCTCTTGTTTGCTCCTCCGGTTTTAGGAGTTAAAAAGATTATTGGTCAAATAAAAGAGAGTTTTTTTTTTTTTTTTTTGACTTTATTCAAAGATAGTTTTTTTTTTTTTTTGGAACTTTATTCAAAGATTGCTTTTTATTGTTTATGTGAAAGGGAAAAATTTCTTAATTGCATTATTTTTTTTGGCTTTGAATAGTTTTCTTTGGGAGTTCACATGACCCCTGTTTTTTATATTGTTGATAGAAAATGTCGCTTGAGGTGTTTAAATTTTCAAAGATATAATTTATTATTTGAGCAATGTGTGTTGAAAAATACAAAATTTGGCATGTCTTTGGTGAAATTATTATAGTTAAAAAAGTCAACCAACTCCAATCATTCATACACCAAACGCATTCTAATACCTTAACATAAATAGATTCCTTATATATGCTAAGTAACGAACTGAGTCACAGTAGTATTGAATTTTCTTCCATTTTTGATAAACGACACTTTTATTGTGTTCAAATCGTACGCTTGTGTTATTTTCTGGTTTGACAGTGTTCTTTCTTTTACTCAATGTGTAATAGTTTCCAACAACTTCTGATGGGAGCCGAAGATCTTTGCACTTTTCAAATATGGAATCTTTGTTCTTTCTTTAAAGTTATCATTTTATAATTATCCTTTTGTTAAAGATTCTCCTTCAAACTCTCCCACCAGTTCGGAAGTCTCAACAACTTTGGCATTATCAACAGAGCAGTCCAAAATATCTCAACAAACGACTTTGGCGTCATCCACTCAGCAGCCACAAATATCTCAACAATCCCCAGATTCTCTCAAGGCGAGCTACTGTAACAGTTAATATTTTCCTTGTTAATAGAACTTGTATACAACGGCTGTACAGCCTATATATATTGTAACATGTACTCTAAGAAGATTAATGCAATACAATTGATATTCAGTTCAAGAAATCTTGTTATGGTATCAGAGCCTTCTCTCTAACGAGGTTGATTTTTTTTCTTTCTCTCCCAAAATGTCGTCTGAAACCTCCACTACTACCACTATATCCTCATCTTCTCCTCAGAACCTTATAACTATCAATGCCGCTGCTCAACTTCCTCTGAAACTCACCCAATACAATTATTTTTCATGGAAAGCTCAGTTCAACGCACTATTCTTCGGTCTCGATCTCCTCGGATATCTTGATGGCACTTTACCGTGTTCTGCTTCAATCTTGATTCAAGATGGCAATACTATTCAGAATCCTGATTATCTTCCCTAGCGTCGCCAAGATCAACTTATCCTTCATGCCATTCTTGCCTCTCTAAGTGAAGCCGTCATTCCATTAGTGGCTTCCGCCACATCAAGTCATGAAGCATGGACTCGCCTGTCTCGTCTCTATGCCAAGCGATCTACTACTCATATGATTCATTTTAAGGATAAACTCACTATGATTAACCGTGGTGATCTATCTGTCACTGATTTTTTTGTTTCCATTAAACAAATTGCAGATGAGCTTACTATTCTTGGTGACCCTCCAAGTGATGCTGATCTTCTTGTTTATGCCACTCGTGGTCTTGGCCCTGCCTACAAGAAGCTTATTATTGCCATGCGCACTCGAGATTTTGTGGTACCATTCGAAGAATTGTTTGATAAGATCATCGATCATGAAACCTTTCTTCTTCATAATGAAAAACAAAATACTGAAAACCCATCGCCTACTGCAAATTTAGCTAAACATTCACCATCTTATCGCCCTTCCAAACCCAACATCCCATCTCTTGCTCCTGGTTTACTTTCAACTCCTTTGTCCATGAACAAAACTTCCAAACCTCATGATTCTTCCCCCACAAATACTCCAGTCATATGCCAATTTTGTAATAAACGTGGCCATGCTGCAAATAAGTGTTACAAACTATTTCCCCATCTCCGTCCTCAGCGTCCATCTGCTAATCATGTTGCTGTCTCTTCTCCCATCCAAAACCCATGGATAGTTGATTCGGGTGCGTCTCATCATGTCACTCCTCATATGTCCAATTTGTCTTTGCATCAACCTTATGAAGGCCCTGATGGCATCCATATCAGCGACGGTTCAGGTTTAAAAATTACTCATATTGGTTCAGTTTCCTTTTCACCCTCTTTTAATTTATCCAATGTTCTCTGTGTCCCTTCCATTAAGCAAAATTTAATTTCAGTTTCCAAATTTTGTCGTTCAAATAAGACTTCTATTGAATTTTTTCCTACCCATTTTGTTGTCAAGGACTTACTTACAGGGACTCCTCTACTCCGCGGAAAGAATCGACATGATCTCTATGAGTGGCCAAATGCCGGAAGTGCAACTACAAGCCAAGTCGTAGCCTTCTCTGCTGGTGTTTGTGCTCAAGCTTCTCAGGCAATTTGGCATGGGCGTCTTGGTCATCCTTCTTTAAAAATCATAAATAAGCTTGTTCAAAATGGCTCAGTTTCCCTTTCCTCCTCTTGCTCTTCAGATTTTGTGTGTCATTCTTGCTTATGTAATAAAAGTCAACGTTTACCGTTTGGCGCATCTAGTTTAGAAAGTCGTGGACCTCTTGATTTAATTTATACCGATGTTTGGGGTCCTTCTCATGTTCAATCTATCGATGGTTTTAATTATCATGTCATTTTCGTCGATCATTTTACAAAATATATTTGGCTCTATCCTTTACGTCTAAAATCTGATGTGTTTACCATCTTTCGTCAATATAAAGCGGTTGTTGAAAAATTCTTTCATCGCTCCATTATCTCTGTCTATTCAGATGGTGGTGGAGAATACACCGCTCTTAAAGATTTTTTAAGTACCTTGGGCATTCAACATCTTAAAACCCCGCCCCACACACCTCAACATAATGGCACTGCCGAAAGACGTCACAAACACATTGTTGATACTGGCTTGACTCTTCTGCATCAAGCAAATATTTCTAACAACTATTGGTCTTATGCTTTTCAAACTGCGGTCTATTTAATTAATCGTCTTCCTACTCCTATTCTCAATTTTTCCTCTACTTATGAAAAATTATTTACTCGCAAGCCCAACTATAATAAACTTCATGTTTTTGGATGTCTCTGTTTTCCATGGTTAAAACCATATAATGCCCATAAACTTGAACCAAAATCTTCCTCTTGTGTTTTTCTTGGATATTCTCTTAATCAAAGTACTTACCTTTGTATGGATTTAAAAACGCGAAAAATATATGCATCTCGACATGTTCGATTTATCGAACATAATTTTCCTTTTTCTAATTCCCCATCCGATATCTCTCCCACTGATTGGTATGTTTCCTCTCCTATAGTTTCACTATCCACGCCTTTGCCAGTTGTTGCACAACAAACATCAGCTGATACTGCTATGACGGCCCCATTTCACTTCTTGCCACGGTCTTCCGTGACTTCAATGCCGACTATTTCTGCGGGGGCAGGTAATCCTATCAACTCTTTCTCACATTCAGAAAATTTAAATCCTTCTCCTCCTATATCTTCTCCTTCTTTCCCAACTACTTTGCATGACATTCCCCCTTCACCATTATCTTCCTCTCCTGATCCGCCCCAAACTTCTTCCCATATTATTCCATTTGTCTCCCAACCTTTGGCCTCAGTCCACAAACCTCTGCCTAATACTTCTCCTACACACCATTCTCATCCCATGACCACTAGATCCAAAAATAATATTTTCAAACCTAAACAGTTGTATCAAGTATGTACATCCCATCCACTTCCCGAGTCCATTGAACCCACTTGCGTTTCTAAAGCCATCAAACATGTTGAATAGAGGGAGGCCATGTCTGATGAAATTACGGCACTTCTTCGAAATGGTACATGGGAACTCGTGCCGCCGAGCTCTTCTCAAAATGTTGTCGGTTGTAAATGGGTGTTCCGTATTAAGGGGAATCCTGATGGATCTATTTCAAAGTATAAAGCTCGCCTTGTTGCTAAGGGGTTTCATCAACGGCCTGGTATTGATTTTCATGACACTTTTACTCTAGTTGTAAAACCAGCAACTATTCGTCTTATCCTCTCTATTGCAATTTCCCATGGCTGGTCACTTCGCCAATTGGATGTCAACAATGCTTTTCTTCATGGTACACTATCTGAGGAGGTTTTTATGCAGTGACCACCGGGCTTCATTGATCAAAACAAGCCAACTTTTGTCTGCAAGCTTCGGAAGGCAATCTATGGTCTTAAACAAGCTCCACGGGTGTGGTACAATGAATTATAGGGGTTCTTACTATCCCATGGCTTTGTTAATTCACACAGTGACACATCTTTGTTCATTTATCATATGGCCACTATTACTATCTACTTCTTGGTTTATGTTGATGATTTAATAGTCACAGGCACTAACTCGGTCTCTCTCAACCACTTTCTTCTTGCCTTGGCGGCTCGTTTCTCTGTCAAAGACCTTGGTGCTCTTCACTATTTTCTTGGCATTGAGGTTCTTCCCACCAAATCCGGTTTGCTCCTGACTCAACATAAATATATTCGGGATCTTTTGACCAAAACGAATATGACAGGTGCTAAGGCGGGTACTACACCCATGTCCTCCACTCAATCTCTTCAACTTATAGATGGCTCTCCATCAACAGATGCTACTCAATTTCGACAAGTTATTGGCGCTTTTCAATACTTATCTCTCACTAGACCGGATGTATCTTTTGCCGTTAATAAACTAGCTCGGTTTATGCATGCTCCGACTGAGACTCATTGGTCTGCGGCTAAACGTGTGCTTTGTTATCTTAAGGGAACCATGCATCATGGACTATTTCTCAAGCGCCATCAAAACCTTCGACTCACTGCCTTTACCAACGCTGACTGGGCCGACAATCGTGATGACTGCACATTTACCTCAGCCTATATTGTTTACATTGGTGGGAATGCAATCTCTTGGTGTTCGAAGAAGCAAAAGACGGTTGCTCGCTCGTCAATTGTAGCAGAGTACCGATCTCTTGCTTCCTGTGCAGCTGACGTACTTTGGATCAAAAATTTGTTAAATGAACTATATGTTGGATGTTCCTCTGCTCCACAAATTTTTTGTGACAACGTTGGTGCTACATATCTCTCTGTAAATCCCGTCTTTCACTCACGAATGAAGCACATTACCATTGATTATCATTTTGTTCGTGATCATGTTGCTCGGGGCTCCTTTACTGTCTCTCACATCTCCTCCAAAGACCAACTTGCTGATACTCTAACAAAGCCACTACCGTCTGTCTCTTTCAAGCATTTGCGATCCAAGATCGGTATCTCCAATGGGAGTACCATCTTGCGGGGGCATGTTAAAGATTCTCCTTCAAACTCTCCCACCAGTTCGAAAGTCTCAACAACTTTGGCATTATCAACAGAGCAGTCCAAAATATCTCAACAAACGACTTTGACATCATCCACTCAGCAGCCACAAATATCTCAACAATCCCCAGATTCTCTCAAGGCGAGCTACTGTAACAGTTAATATTTTCCTTGTTAATAGGACTTGTATACAACGGCTGTACAGCCTATATATATTGTAATATGTACTCTAAGAAGATTAATGCAATACAATTGATATTCAGCTCAAGAAATCTTGTTACCTTTTACAAAGTAGAAAGCAAATAAATCATTTTTGCGACAAATTTAAGCTTAATTTTCGTATCAAAACTAAATAATTGAATAACATTATGACTAGAAACAGGGTGATTTGTAAGATTATCCAAGATTACATCTTTAGATTATTGTCTTAATTATAATAACTTCAATTTTCTTCTTCCATCTACGTTAATCATAAATGATCAAAAATCCAAACAAGAATTTAAGATTGCGAAAAATATTAACATAAGCGGCCCACTAACAGAGAAATAAGCCCAGCCAAACAAATTCAGAGCCTAGACCCAGTACTGTTGGCTCGAATCACAGCCAACGCCTCAGAGAATAACTCCATCCTAATCTGAGCATACACCTCCCCGTCCCACTTCCTCGCCACCAGCTTCTCAGCCAGCTCCGCCGCCGCCTCAACCGTCGCCGCAGCGCTATCGTGCGCCGAATCCACAATCCCCTTCTCCGCCGCCTCCTTCGCCGTCACTTTCGCCGCCGCGAGCAGCAGGAGCCGCCGGGCCGCCGGCGCGCCGACCTTGCACTTGATCATGGCCACGAACCAAGCCGGGATCCGAAGCCGGATGTCGAGCTCGCTCATGTACAGAAACCCCCTGTCCTTCCTCATCAGCACGTAGTCGTGGCCGAAGGCGAGCATGAACCCGGCGGCGGAGGCGTGGCCGGAGACGGCGGCGATCGTCGGCATCGGGAGCGAGATGAGGTCGGCGACGAGCGTTCTGAGCTTGGAGTCAAGGAGGTGGGACCGGGCCTCGGGGTTCGGCGAGGAGTTGGCCCAGTCGAGGTCGTAGCCGTTTGAGAAGAACTTGCCCTCGGCGGTGGTGATCAGGGCCGAGGAGGTGCCGGACTCGGCCCGGACCCGGCCCAGGGCCGACTGGATCGCATCGAGGAGGGTCGGGTTGAGCCTGTGCTCGCCTGGACCGGTGAGGGTCAGTATGAAGATATTGCCTCGCTTCTCCAACGTACACATGATTTTCTGCTCTTGTTTGCTCCTCCAGTTTTAGGAGTTAAAAAGATTATTGGTCAAATAAAAGAGAGTTTTTTTTTTTTTTTTTTGACTTTATTCAAAGATAGTTTTTTATTGTTTCTGTGAAAGGGAAATTTTTTTTAATTGCATTATTTTTCTTGGCTTTGAATACATGACCCCTGTTTTTTATATTGTTGATAGAAAATGTCGCTTGAGGTGTTTAAATTTTCAAATATATAATTTATTATTTGAGCAATGTGTGTTGAAAAATACAAAATTTGGCATGTCTTTGGTGAAATTATTTGTAGTTAAAAAATTTCAATCGGTTATTGTAGAAAATTTATTTTCTTCTTTTCCTAACCCACCCAGTAAATAATGAGAAATATAATAATTATCAAAAGAAAAGAAAAGAAAACTGGAATATTATGCAGCGTTTGTCTTTTTTCCAGTTTTTTACTTTTTTTGTCTTCTTAATGGAAAGAATTGTAATTTTATTGCATTTTGGTCATCTCGTTGTTGGAATATTACGTGGCTTTTGTCCTTTTTTCAGTTTTTTATTTTTTTTGAACTTATTTAAAGAAAGAAAAGTAATTAATTGTACCCATTGCTTATAAGAATAGTTTACAAGTAAAGAAATAGAGAGTACAATTCACATAAGGCACCTTCAGATTTGACGTCAACCAAATGTGCTTTGAACCAAGGCAAGTCGTTCAAAGTGAAAAAACTGCATAAACAAACTACCCCACTTCGGCCACTGAGTCCCGCTTGTCCGGCAGTCAATAACGACGGCATCCTTCCAGAAGGGCACTCATAAGTTTGTTTGACCCCTCCCACTATGTTTCTTGCATATGACACTGGACAAACAGTCACGGGCAACATGAGGCCTGATTGACTTGGGGCACTGTCGGGCAACATGACCCGATAAATTGCAGGTGTTGCAAACAGGTTCGTTAGAGCAATCACTAGCAAGGTGACGGGGTTTACGGCAGTTGTCGCAATCCCTTCTCGTTTGTGCGGTTGGCAGCAAAGTGGCCTGGCTTATCGCAGTTGCTGCAAAGCCTTGCGTCGTGGGCTGCAACGCTTGGATTCGTGCAGTCACCAGCCAGGTGACCTGTCTTGCCACACACACAGTTGTATCAACTCTTTTCTTTTCTTTTTTTTTTTTTTTTGGTCTGAAAAATATGATACATAATGTAGTAGTAGTATCAAATAAAAAGTTCATGTCCTCACCGAGGAAAGCCACAGTTGTTTCATACCGTTGTATTTGGATAATCTCTCGCAATATGCCCCGGTCTTTTACATTTGTCGCATAGATAATCTTGCCTGGTTGTAACGCGCAAGTTAATGACATGAAATTTAAAATGCTAGGACAAGATAATGTGCTCAAACATCAAAAATAAAACCAGATTTGGAAGTCAGTTCAAGTGAAAGATCAACCCAAACCTAAAAACCTAATTGTGCATTAATCTCCTACAAAAGGAACCAATCCGGCGGGAATGAAAAACCGAGGTAAAGTCAACAAAAGCAATCTAAATTTAGAAATACTTTGTTTTGGGACTATCATAGGCATTTCACAAAACAAACATCTTGTACTTGAATTTCTACACTCTCTACAAAACAAAAGGTAATAAAAGCAGCGAAAATGGACCATGAAAGATGAGTTGTGTACAACATAATAAAGTAGGAACATTCAAATTGAACCATTTTGCAGAAAGGACTCTTAAGACTAATCTGCGAAAAATCATAGGGAGCATAGTGGGAAGATGCACGTTCACTGCCGCGAAACCTCCTGGATCGAGTTGGGATTCGGCTTCTATCCATATTTGTACTTCAATCTACAATTAAATGTCTTGATTTACTTAAAGATCAAAGATCTTAAACATCCACCAGCTACAGAAATCAGCAACCAGGACTAAAAATAAGCAAATAAGTAAAGGAATTAAAAGCTAATCCAAAGACTTTGGAGATGGAAAAATGAGAGTGTGACCCCTCTAAAAGGAAAAAAGATCACAAGGCAGAAAAGTTGAGAAATGTCAGCCAAATTTTCACAATTATAAGATCAAGGGTCTAAGCTAGCTCTGTCTCTGTGTTTGACAATGTTTTATTTTCAAAAGGAGGTAAATTGTCGATCCTAAAAGATTGTGATAACCCCAAACGACTGTTGTTTTTTCAAACCGGAATGAATGGAATGGAATGGAATAAAAGAAGTTAAAAAGGATAAAATGGACATCTTATGTCCCACAAAAGTGTGCGAACTGTTCCTATATTTTCTTAAGTTACCGTGTACCATCTTAATATTATCTACAAAAAAAGGTACCTTTCGTTCTCTCTCTCTGTTTTCTTTTTTTTTTTCAATCTTAACTTTAAATCCATAATGATTAATAATAATAATAATAAATGACAAATGCTCATATCTAAACTTAATCATTCATAAGAAAGGACATGTACTTCGGGATATAAATTGTTCAACCATTTATCATTTAGACGACAAATTGTTAGTACAATAATTGTTTTGTTGGTACAATAATATATATATATATATAGATATATATATATAGACACTGCCGCTTATGAGTACAAATCTCCTGTCATGTAGTATTACAAACGACATGTCTTTTAATGTCTTTTTCAAGTCATTGCATGTATGTCGTCGGTACTTAAAGATTTGCTCTGTTCATGTCGTTTGTGGTGTCAAGCTGTCTAATTGTTTGTACGCAGTCCAGGCACAAGTAGATTAAGGGGGTGTTTGGTGTGTAAGTTTGAGTTAAGATTTGTAAGTTTAAATAGTAAATTTTTTTGAATTTTTTTGAATTTTCAGAAAAGACAAACAACTTTTTGGGGAAAAAGACAAAAAAACATGATGAAAAAAGTACAGTTTAATTTAAACAGAGCTTTTTGCCAAACAATGCCTAAGAAAGAGATTAAAAAATGCCAATACTTTCGGAATCAAGATTGGATATTTGCAATCCGCAGAAACAACAGAAAAATTGACAACAAAAGAAAAAATAATTAAAAAAGAAAAAGAAAAAGAAAGAAAATGATTGGTTACAAATTCTCAAGCAAAAGAGAAAAAACAAAAGCAAAATTTTGTAAATAATATGAAAAATTCTAACACCGATACTTATGCAGGGGCGTTTTCTGCTCACTCGGAGCTCGCTTACACCAGACAAACATGATCTCTGTCTGATTCAGAGATGCAAATTTGGGTTGACATATATACCAGAAAAGGCTCTGTCACTAGTTACCTTACCAACCCATCAAAGTTCTTCTAACTCCATCCAACAATCTTACTTCTAGCTCGAGTGCTCGCCAATGGAAATTCATGGCTGTCGTCCAAAAGAAATCTGTAGACTTCCCACTGGCGAACCGCAGTTGTATGCCGAACAATTTCAGCCTGAAGGAAAGAAAGGAGTTCAATGACTTAAATGAGATGACAAAAGATGATTGGAGAAGTGAAAAAGAGGACATATGTGATATCTTACCGAGAAAATAAATATTCCTAACTTCTTTAGAGCCAAAGTTACATCATAGAATACTCGGGGCCTTCCTTTTCCAGACAACTCCACCGGATTAGCAACCAAGAGTTCTGTATCTGGACCGCGGTTGGCAATGATTACTCGGATGGGATTAACGATATCTTCCTTTAAGCGAGAACATAACGCAATCTGACTTTCGGGATCCAAAACTTTCTTCCCATCTGCTTGCTGAACAAATAAGTCCATCTTTCGGAAGCCTTCCACATTTGAAGCGAATCTACCATACGCGATCTAAACAGGAAAACAACAACAAAAATCTCTTCAGCAAAGCTCGTAAATAGAAGCAGAAATTGATAACACCTAAAAGCAACCAATCACGCAAAGGCCCACGAGTTGTGGCTCAGAGCACCAGAAAGGGATCGGCACACTTATTTAGATTCTTATTTGTCCGAAGAAAAAGGGGAAGACTTGTAGTTTGAGTTCATTCTAGTTCATCTAGCTATTGAGGTACCAAAAACTATAAAAAAGAGTGGGAGTTATGAGAAGTACCCGAATGTTGTAGTCCTTGGAAGTCCTCAAAATGTCGTAAAAGAGGCCCTTCTGGTCAACACACTCTATATGAAGCAAGGTATGAGCAGGGCTCAATAAATTATCGACGGTAATGGTAGCCGTCATTCTCGATCTTGTATCCGGGCAAAGAACTTGCAGACAAGCTTCTGAGTCCGACAACTCATAGCCAAATAACTCGTCCGCAATGGCTGGTGCAAGAGAAGAACATCCCTGCAAACCTTCATATTCAGGCCCTGCCAATTGAATCTCACAGGTAATACAATAGTCTCCCAAAGCAGCCATCAGGTGCTCACATATGCCATCTCTTCTCATCTTTGTGTGTAATAATTCCCTGATAAAGAGGACAAATAATATCAAATGGTTAGGTTTAACTACAACCAACTATTGTCCTGATGTTACTAAGTGAAAACCGCGTATTGTCGTCAAAATAATCAAAGTTGACTAGGAAAAGTGAAAAAAAAAAAACTAGTAGAAAAATGTTTCACTTGTAAAACCTATAAAAACAATTTCAATGTTCAAAAAAAATTGAAGCAAAATGGTCAAAACTAAGAACTCCTTTAGTGCATAATAACTAGTGAGTAGAAGACTGCCGTTTATTTGATGCAACTCACATGCAATCTGTGATGAAGAAAAGGTCCAAAACTTTGCCATCCGGGGTCGGCATCGCTTTGACTCTTTGAATCACTAATTCAAGCTCGCAGAGGACTTTAGTAACATCTGCCCAAACACAAAACAACGTCATTTTACCAGCTTTCTTTTCGAGTAAAATCAAAGAACTACTTTGAAAACATTCATTGCAATTACCATGTAGAAGTCCTTTTCGGTCAAGGTACAGAAACTTCAACAGGTAGATCGGAGAAGGCGAGGAATTGTTGGAGTTCTGATTCAAGTAAACCGGGAATGCACACGAAGGACACACAGCAACAAGCCGGCTTTTTAAGCTTTCCCAATCAACTTTAAGCGAGCTAGGACTTGGATCAACCCACAAGACTATGTAGCACCATCTTCCATCAGTTGAAAAATCTACACTGGGAAATTACACCTTTAGCCTGATAAAGAATTCGGCAATCATTTCAGTTTCGCAGAATTTGAAATAAAAATTTTTTATGAGCCGAAACCATGCACTAAAAACTACTGACAAATATCATGCATTTGTGATTACAACTTATAAACAAAAAAAAGTCCATTTACTCGTAAAATCATTGGAAAAAAAAAAAACAGAACCCAGAAAACGAATACCTCCTTTGGTGATCGAGAGGCCGAATTCCAGAATGATTCTGCAGAGGTCGCAGCCGAGGCCGGCCTTGTCGGGGCAGTTGACGGTGATGACGGAGGGCTCGCCGGGGGATTTGGCCGGCTGGATCAGAACGACGTCGTCGCAGGCGATGCCCATGTTTCCTAATCTCGGCTTTGATGGAAGTGGAACAAACTACGAAAGACCAGGCGATTTTTTCACAAGTACATCGCGGAATCCTTGGGATTTGGAGCTTCAAGTTTGTGTGGTGTGTGTGTGTGTGTGTTTTTTTTTTCAATTTATTTATGAAATAATAATAAATAATAAATGGCTTGGCTAATGATGGGAGGTGAGTGGCGGTAGGAAGTTTGGTTGGTCCGTGTCTTTCGTTGGATCCTACGGTGGTGAGGTTATACATTTTTATTTTTTATTTTTTTTTTCTTTAAGGTGTTTCTGATTAAAATTAATTAATAAATACAGAAAAGATCCCTAAAAAAATTATAAATAAATAAATACAGAAAAGAAACAGAATGTTTTAACCAGTAGTGTGTTTTATTTTTGTCGGCTTTCGAAACATAGGGACTACTGGCTAGTCATTTCCACGTCGGAATAGTCAACGACGATGAAGGCTTAGTTATTCCCACGTTTCCAAAAGCTTCTTATTAGGGGTGGCAATATGGATCGCGACACGACTCGAAAACGACACGAATTTTATGGGTTTATGTTAGGAAAAATAGGTGGCGGGTCGTGTTCGGGTTGGAAAAATTTGACACGAAAATTTCACGGGTCGTGTTCAGGTTGGAATAGTTTTTTTCGTGTCAATTTTCATGTCAGTTTCGGGTCAAGTTCGGGTCAAATTCGTGTCAAGTTCGTGTCAATATTTCGTGTTAGTTTCGTGTCAATTTCGGATCAATTTCGGGTCACTATTTCGTGTCAATTTCGGGTCAATTTTGGGTCAGTTTTCGTATCGCGTGTCAATTTCTAGTCAATTTCGTGTCAACTTCGTGTCAATTTCGGGTCAATTTCGTGTCGCGTGTCCATTTCGGGTCAATTTCGCGTCGCGGGTCCAATTCGTGTCAGCGGGTCAATTTCTTGTCGCGGATCAAGTTCGTGTCGCGGGTCCAGTTCATGTCGTGTCGTGTCAAGCCATTACGGTTTCGTGTCGTGTTCGTGTCGCGGTTTCGTGTCGTTTTCGTGTCGCGGGTCGTGTTCGGGTTGGGGAAGAAAAAATTCGACACGCAACACGAATCCGACACGTGACACGAATTGCCACCCCTACTTCTTATAGTAATTTACTTAAATTTTGTTAGGATTTTGTTAGAAATTTGAGTTTAATTTTAATTAAATTATATTTTTATTTTTTAAAAAAATTAATAAAATTTATAATTAATTTTTAAAAAGTTAATCAATTTTAACTTAAAAATTTTATCTCGGTGAATCAGTAAGCTTACTTCTTCCCTATTACTTGTTTTTGTTTTTTTTTTTTAGCTTTCTAGTTTCTACTGTAATATGCACACATGGAATTTACCAAAGATGTATATATACACACACAGATAGTGATTCTTTTTTAACGTTACATGTCATCAGAAATAATCAAAATCAAAGAAAAAAGAATATACAAACGTCTTTTGAGATAAAAAGAAGATACGAAGTTGACAGGAACGTAAATTTAAAAGGAAAAAAAAAGTATTTTCGATTGTACTAGCTCTAATATTAAGAGTTTGTTTGGTGAAACGGTTTGAGTTGAAATTTTTAAGTTTTAATAGTAAATTTTTTTGAATTTTTAGAAAAAATAAAAAAACTTTTAGAAAAAAGACAAAAAAAAGTTTGAATTGAATGGTTTGAGTTGTTATGCCAAACTCCTCCTGAAGATTATTGGCAACAATTGGGGCAAGCTTTCATAAAATTAATGGTTTAAGCTTAGAGAGAGAAGAAAATAACGGTCTTCAAAAAATAATTAAAATAAATAACAAGTTTTAAAATATTTGTAGTAAATATGATAAATGATTCATTTACATCAAATTTTTCAAATAAATTCCTCATTTACATCAAATTTACCACGTAAATTATTCATTTATAAGACATAAATGATTCATCATTTACCTAATAAATTTTTCATTCATCAATAATTTTGACATTTACTACAATTATTTAAAAACATACTATTACTTCAATTATTTTTTTTATAAAATCACTATTTACTAGATCTTATTATGCCACTCTGTCCTCAATAATTCTATAAACAAAGAGCAAATATCACTGATAAAAATAAAAAAATAAAAATCTAAACATCACCTCTTTGAACAGTCGGATACATCTAAATGTCATAATCAGGAATGGCTGTTCATTTCAATGCATAAAGTAGCATCTCATAAAAGTTCAAGCAGTCAAATCAAAAAAAAAAACACAATTGAGAAATGGCCCATCGTTAGTTCAAGTGTCATTTGCTTTATAGTTTAATGCTCCGTTTGTCTCACCATCTCAACTCAAACTAAACAACTCAAATCTCATCAGTTTTTTGTCTTTTCTGAAAAAGTTTTTTGTCTTTTCTGAAAAAGTCAACAAAATTTACTATGCAAACTTAAAAATCTCAACTCAACTCAAACTGAACCTGCGATCCAACGAATCCTAAATTCAAGAGTCATAACAAAAACATGAAAGTAACCCATCTTATAGTAAAACAAAAACAAATAAAAAAATTGACAAATGTCGGAAAGTAATCCACCCAAAAAAAAAAAAAAGCAAAAAAACAAAACACATGTGAAATGGCAAAAATATCCTCGACCTCGAGAGTGCAAGTTGCAGAAGAGGGACAAACATAAAGATGAAGACACAATTTTAGTACCCCACCACCAACGCAATAATTTGGCCGTTCCATTACGATTGTTACGGAAGCAAACTTCAAAGAAGCCACGGCTCATAATTAGTATTTTGCCCTTTCACCATTTACAGCCACAAAGACACCCGTCCGACACAAATCTATCTAAAATTATTCTTAAAAATCAGCTCTACTTGCATTATTTGTCAGTTTAAGAGCCTAACATATCAGAAATCATTGAGCTTTTGGACTTGAGGAAACACTTATCTATTATTTAATGGCATGTCCTTATCTAATACAGGACAACAAATTGCAACTTGTTTGCATAATCCAAACTTAAATCAAAAGATTTAACTCCATAATCACATGATTAAATTTGTAATTAACAATTTTGCACTTATCTATTATTTAATGGCACGTCCTTTTCTAATTCAGGACAACAAATTGCAACTTGTTTGCATAATCCAAATTTCAATCAAAAAATTTAAACTCCATAATCACATGATTAAATTTGTAATTAACAATTATTTTATAATTGTTTACATATATATCTAATTGCTCAAAGGAAGCTGATAAAAATGCCACCAACAACCAACTGGTGTGCCTAAAACGCGAACCCAGAAAATTCATAATTAAGTTCTTTTCAAATCCAAATTTTGGATGCAAATTAACCTCCATTTCCACAAAAAGTCAGAGCCCAAATCAACTCAAAATTGGACAAAGATGCAATATTTCCAAATTACCGACAACAATTTGGTTAACATTTCCAACAAGCTTTCTTAGAACAGTACATTTTCAGCAAAAGAAATCGAAAATTAAATTTGGGGCTAAAACATTTAGCCGCCGAACCCGTACAAGGTGCGGCCCTGCCTCTTGAGGGCGTAGACGACGTCCATGGCGGTGACGGTCTTCCTGCGAGCGTGCTCGGTGTAGGTGACGGCGTCGCGAATCACGTTCTCCAAGAAGATCTTAAGGACGCCTCTGGTCTCCTCGTAGATCAGACCGCTGATTCGCTTCACGCCGCCACGGCGAGCAAGACGGCGGATCGCCGGCTTCGTGATGCCCTGGATGTTGTCCCGGAGAACCTTCCGGTGACGCTTCGCTCCTCCCTTGCCCAAGCCCTTGCCTCCCTTTCCACGGCCCGACATTTTTTTCGATTTCTCCGAGGAACTTGAACTCGAATTTGGGAATTTGAGATTAGGGTTTCGTTTGTGTACTGGAACTTGAGGACGGAGGAGAGGGGACGGTTGATTTATAGGGGAGTGGTTTTTTGGGAAAAGGAGGCGGGAGGGTTTTGAATTTGGGCGGTGGTGATGGGAACCGTTGGATTTGGAGTTAATCTACGGCTGGGGATGTCGATCCGTGGCTTGGGGTTCTGAGCATTGTGAGTCGTTGATAAGGTTTGAATCGACGGTTAGAATTGTTTGCTTTTGGTTGACGCGGTGTGGATTCTGGTTTTGCGTTTTGCGTTTTGTTTTTGGGGTGTGAAATGTGGCGGGCTCTGAAATGTTTTTGAGATTAGTGGGGAGGAGAGGGATGGAATTTGATTATGCACAACGAAAATTTGCCGATGAATATTTTCATAATCATACAACCTAATTTTATTTATTTTTAAATTTATCCATATATCTTTAGAAATTATCAAGAATAATTTTTAAAAAATAAATTTATTTTAAGTTTAACTTCAACCAAGTTACCAAGTGTACTTTGCAAAAATTAAACAAACAACATAAATACCGTTAATTTGATGGTTGTATGCATAATTTAATGGTAATTTCACACATGACTTAACTTCAAATGTAGAGTTCGACTCGCTGAATCGTAAGTTCAAAAAAAAAAAATTAATTGCATTAGTACGCTCAAAAATTATAACACAGTTGCAATTTGCATTTTGAAATTTTAATTTTAACAATTTATACCATAAATTTTTTTTATAAGAAAAAAGACTCTGATAGTGGCCCCCTCCTTGCCCCATTTTTAGCCTCACCGGCGGGATCCACTTCCCTGAGCATGGTAAGGAAAAGATGAGCATCTAACCCATCCTTTTACAGTAGTCAACCCATAACATTACACCCTAAGCTTTTAAACATGTAACAATCTATCCCTATATTTATAAGAATGTTAATTGTTTTTATGGAAATTGACATGTGACTTGGGCACGAGTCGTTAACTGACGGTACAAGTGATCATTTTTATCTACTTTAACCCATATTTATTGAGGTTAAGATATTTAAGTTGAGTTTTATCGGAACGTATAACTTTGAATTAAATTTTTTCAAATATAAAGTTGGGTTAAAATCAATTAAAAGATAAAAGGCCTCTCATGCTCTTACGTACAAGTCATGTGCCAATCTTTTTTCAAAAAAAAAAAAAAAAAATTTGTTGTCTATAAGGGATATATGTTGTTATATATTTTCTATATTTTGGATGTAAATTATAAAAAATCTATGATATGGATTGTAACTGTGTCAAAAAAAAAAAAGAAAAAAGAAAAAGAAAAGAAGAAGCAAAAACATCAAAAGCGGCGCTTTATATTCTTAAAGAAATAGTAATTTATTTATGGGAGAAAAAACAAAAAAACACATGCAGTGTCGTCGTCTAAGAATAAAGGGATCGACAAGTCCTTTGTCCTTATGTATAAAAATGATATGCCCTTTCATGTTTAAGAGATTTCTTTCCTTGACACAACATCAACTTTAATCATAATTTTTAATATCAATTAATATGATATAAAATTTTAAATTGATATTCAAAATATTAGAAGTATAATCAATGCCCCTTAACATTTTTCAGTTTTTTTTCTCTACTTAAACGGATGAGGTATGTAGAATTTTAATAATAAGCCTCCGTTTAGTTAACATCTCTAACTCAAATTTTTTATTTCTATTTTTAGTCTTTTTTAAAAAGTCAACAATAGCTTATAACTAGCTTTTAAAAAATCAACAAATTCTAACTTAAAAATTTTATCTCTAATTAGTAACCAAATGCACTATAAATTACCATCGTTTATCAGGTTAAACTACAAGCTGTTTAGATTTTATTTTAATGCAGTTGGAATTAATTTCATGTCGTTTTTTCGTTAAATCTTTGTGTCATTCGTGTTGAAACGACAGACACTAGTGGGGATGTTTTCAAATTGGGTTCATCACAAACCCTATATTATTAATACTAAAATAATTTTCGATATTGCAAAAACATTAATTTGATCTTTATAATTAGATAATTTAATGATATACATTTGTAACTTCAAAATGATGTCATTATATTTGTGAATAAACAACTGTAATTTTTGTGAAATTTCAAAAATTCTTTTATTGTTAATCCTCAACTTTTCAAAATCAAAATGTCCACCGATTATCTATAATTGATTTAATTTTAAGTTTCTTACCAGAACAACGAACTATTAAAGTGTCTGTTTTGCAAAGTTTTTTCGTTTGCTTTTAATCAGAATAAAAAGAGAAACAAAAATTATGAATTTTTAGCAAGTGTTTGAAAATCATATTTTTAGAAGAGTAAGTCGAAATGACTTTAAAGTTTTTAACTAAGTAATAAAAATATTTAAAAATTTTATAATATCTAATTTAAACTCTGATATAAGTTTTAAAATTTACCCAGCGGTAATTTTTTTTTTCTTTTTCAGAAGTCATGTTTTTTGGTTTAGACAAGAAATTCTTTTGGAGACCAGAAGCACTTTTGACAAATTATTCAAATACTTTCAGAAACAATTTTAGATTCAGGAAGCCAAAAATAGCTTCTACAAAATGTTGCTAATAGACCCTAAAGCTGGTTAAAAGCAAAAGTGATAGGGTCAGTTTGACAAAGTTTTTGTTTTTGCTTCTAGCTAGTAAAAGAAGAAAAATAAAAGATGTGCTTCTCAGTAAGTATTTAAAATCAAAGAACTTTTGATATTAAAATGATATTTTAAGTTCTCTAATAAGTAATAAATATGTTAAAATGAATTTTATAATATCTAATTTAAATTTTGTTACAATGTTTAAAGTATACTTAAAAGAATTTTTGCCAAAAGTCACATTTTTTTACTTTGACAGGAAATACTTCTGAAGATTAAAAGCTTTTCTATTAAATCATCTAAACACTTTCAAAAGCTGTTTTTGAATCTAGAAAGTCAAAAGTATATTCTAGAAAACTCTGCCAAACAAGTCCATATGATCACAGCCGATTGACAATGATACCCCTACTTCCCCGCAGTGGAGGAATAGCTTGACCAGGACAATGTTAGTCCTCGCTATTGCTAACGAAACCTGTTAGCCAAACAGCTCCCAAACCACGAGGACCCATTAGTCATTTCATTTCACCGAATGCCCTAAAAAAAAGCCCGAGGAACTTGCACCAATTCTTTTTCCGTTTGGTAAGCGAGAAAAACGAGAGCGAAGAAGAGAAGAAAATTCAGCAAAGATGAGAAAGTTCGATCCATGGCCGGTGTTCTTCAAGCGCGAGTGGAACAGGAACTGGCCTTTTCTGGTCGGTTTCGCCATTACAGGCATTATCGTCACCAAATTTTCTCTCAGCCTAACTGGTACTCTCTCTGTATATTTGTGTATATATTTGTATATATGTACAGTTATTATTTGATCTGATCGTTTTGTTTCTGAATTTGTATCTGCAGAGGAGGATGCGAAAAATTCTCCATTTGTGCAGAGGCACAAAAAGCACTGAACCAGTATGTATTTCCAAAGCTATATGCCCTCTTTTAATTTCAATTTATTTATCTTTATCTTATTATTTGTATTGTAAAGATCAATTGCATGTCACATTTATCGCTCAATTCGATTTCTGAAAGTTTTCTTCAGCTAATTGTGAATTTTAATGTATGCTTTGTGTGCATGATTAGAATTATTCTTGAAGGGTTAATTTTCTAGGTTTTAGATGGTAAAAGTACAATTTTTTTCATGGAATGTGCTGAAAAAATGTAATCGAAAGGTTGATTTTCAATATGCTGTTAGTAGATACCAAATAGCAATAATACTCATTTCCCTGAAGAGATGACATACTACTCTAAATTAATGGTCATTGGGTTTTTTGGGCATTGAGATCACTCTTGACTAAGGGTTCGTTTGAAACAATGGTTGGGGACGGAGTTGGAGTTTTGTATGTTGGAATTGAAATGTGCGTTTGATTGAAGTGTATATGGGAAATTAAATGTGATATAGAAAATAGTGTAACAATTTGAAATGTGCTCGGGAAAAAATATGCAATATGGATCTTGTTTCATTCCTCTCGTCATTCTGTGCGATTTGGGGAAAAAAAAATCTCATTTTGATTGATTAGAAAATTACATACATTTGAAATTTGAATTTCATGAAAATTTAAGAGAGAAAGTGAGATGTAGATTTGGGAGTTTTGGAATTGAATGGCAAAATTCCGTCTGCAATTGTTGTTCCAAACAGCCTCTAACTATTTATAGAAACAATTTTGGGTGTACTCGTTCGTGGATTAGTGATGGATGTTCGTTTATTGTTTCCACCTACATGAAGATGATTTGGATTAGTATAGTGGATCAAGATGGATATCTACTCCCACAGGATAAGTTTGGTCAATTGGATGCTGTACTTACAGCCGTTGTCTTCAAGGGGTGTAAGATATAGAAAAATGGTGATTGAAACGGTGGTGTTGGTTATTGCCAGTTTCACTACATGATGTCTGCTTGTTGTTTTGCTTCTTTAGTGTATGGCGTTGTATGCACTTTTAAACCCGATTACTAGTTGTTAGAAAATCATATTCTTAGTTGGGTAATAGTTTATGACACGAGAGATTTCCTATCATCTTTATGCCCAACCAGGATGCTTCTATGGGAAATTCATACTAAAAATCAAACTCTTTTCATGTTTTTGAAGTACAAAGTGGCCATCTAGCTACCTTGTGTGCTTTTAGCCAAAGATGAGCTTTATATTGTTGTTGTTCTGTTGTACTTTTAGGTAACTCTGCAACTGCTTGGAGCTTGTTGAGGTCGACCCCGGCAGAGGAGGACTTTACATTTCTTTTTATCCTTTAATAAAGCGCTCAAATGTTTTCTGCACATGTTTCAATTTTAATCTGGTCGTGTGACATCGTTGAATATCCATGCTGATTCTCTTTCACATGTTAAGCATGTTTGATGCTGCTCTGAACAGTCTAAACTACAAGCTTTGTTGTCGGATGATGATCAATACATTTTGCTTAAAAGTTACTTTCTAATAATTGTTTCTTTCTTTCTTTCTTTCCTCATATTTATATTGCTAGTACCGGTTCATGGAGGTTATATCTGCTGTCCCAAAATGGTGTCCCCTTGGCTGTCTCACCATTAAAAAATGGACAACACATACTATCTTCTTTAGAGAAGTTAATGGTGTTGGGAGAGTTTTCATATCCCAAAATGTGAAATTTATCTGTGTCTTCTTTGCCTTTACCCCAGACATGGAAAATGCACAGACGATTCTCATATGACGATCTCAGCTCTTTCCGGCTCCAACTTTCTTCGTTAATCTCTCAGTTCTCACATTCTTTCTCAGCCACAGTATCGTCATCTCCATCCCCACCTCTCTCCACATCTCTGCAACTTTCCACCGTAGTCTCCAAGTTTTAAAATCCACAAATTCAAATCAGCCACCCTCTTAAAACTTTACCCACCGACAGAAATCCTAGTATTCATGTGGTTATTGTTCAAGTCAAGATGTGTGTGTGTGTGGGTGTGTGGGTGTGTGTATAAGCAGTTACCGATGTCAATTCAGGCGTAGAATTTATGTATTTATTTTGATTCAATTGAAAAAACAGAGAGAGAGAGAGATAGAAGTAATGCAGATGACAAAAAACATTAATAGAAATCTTGGGCAGGTTCGATTTCAACTTAATGGCGAGCAAGGAAACCAACAGATACAGCACAATCAAAAACTGATGTATAAAATCGATCGTTTCTTTTTTTTCTTTTAAAAGATATGGAAGTTGAGGGATAACGTTATTCTCCGATGATCTCGTTTTAATGCGATTAACTCCTCTACCAAGTCATAATGTGCTGTCAATTTTTTAGTGGCAAGACAGTTAAGGGGACAGCAATTTGGAGACAGCAGATTTGAACTCCGATTCATGAGAGTTTTGAGAAAAGGGTGTGATTTTCGAACCCGAAATGGTCTCTCGTTTGGGGTGTTTTTATTATCCTTACGTGCTTATACAATTTCATATGATAGGCAAAATACAAGAAACCTGTGGTTTAGGCTTCTCGGGGACTTACATGGAAAGTGATCTATAAAATGAATCAATGACGTAGTTCCAAGCATGAAGGTGGTAGTAGTCTTAAGCACTGGTTTTGTAGATGAAAAGCTGTTGATATTATTTTCAAGTCAGTGGCTGTGGCTTCATGTTTATTAGGGTACGGTTGGTGTCTTCTCAACACCTTTTATTCATCAAATATAACAATGTTTTTCACAGGTGAAAGTGCCTCAATATTCCCATATGGTTCGAGTGTCAAAATAAAATAAGAGTTAAAAATCAAACTAATCGCCACCCCAAAATAACACAACGATTTCAAATTGTTTATATAAAGAAAAAAAAATTAAAATAAGGTTATTTATTTAGGCAACTAAAACAAACAAAAGGACTTTTTGGGTAACAAAATTGTGTAAAATTGAGAAAATAGTCATTTTTTTTAATAGAAAAATGTGAATAAGTTTATCACTAATTAATTATTATGATAAATTAGTGATTGATTAATATTAATATGTTTTTTAATATAAATTATCTTTAAAAAAATTAAATAGATTGATATTTTTTAATCACCTAATTTAACAGATGAATGATTTTTTTTTTTTGTTTATTAGTTACTGATTACTGATAATTTCAGCTAATTACCTAATGTTTCCAAAACAAAGACGACTGCCCTGTGATACGAGGAAACGTGGAAAGACTGACCCAACGAGCCAGATTGGATTATCTTCTGAAGCTCATTCCTTCACTTCTTCTTCTTCTTCTTCTTCTCGACCCAATAACAATCCATCACATATACGGGTATATATATTTATTTAACATGGGTCCAGGCTAATTCATAGCAGAGAGACCCTCTGAAGTACATTATAGTCGGAGAAAATGGCGGCGGCGACGGCGAGAATAAACTTCTCTTCCATACAAAACTCGCTCTGCTTTCTGAACCCTTTGCAATACTATTCGCTCAATTCTAAAGCTTCCCAATTCAGGACCCACCTCCACTTTCGCCGGAAATTCCCCTCGCCTTCTTCACGCCGAGCACTTTTCTGCTCCGCCGCCACCAACAGCAATGGAGGCTTGGCGGAGGCAGAGCCTTTTGTCCTCACAACTCCGCTTTATTACGTAAATGCCCCTCCCCACATGGGCAGCGCCTACACCACCATTGCCGCCGACGCCATTGCCCGCTTCCAGGTACTTCATTTCTTGCCATTATAGATGGTGATGAAAGATTTAAATATGACCTTTTTTTAAGTGATTTTTAATGGGATTTCAACAATTTTGTATTTAATATATCAATGAAAGTAGGAAGTTGATTTTTTTTTTTTTTTTTTTTGTGTGTGTTTTCCAAGGCAAGTTCTTATGTTAGACACTTTCAAGTTACTGTTACTATTACTTTAAAAAATGAAAAAAAAAAAAAAAAAAAAAGTAATTTACAAGGATTTTTGTGTTTCATATAAGAATTTCACTATTTTGAAAAGTGTTTTTTTTATGAGATTTTAAGAATCTGGTATTTGATTTTCCAAATGGAAGCAGGAAGTTCGGTTTCTCTCTCCAAGTAAAGGTTTTGTGTTATGTACTTTCTAGTCGGTGCTACGATTGAAAAAAGAATGAAAAACGCTTATAGTTTACTAAGATTTCAGTGTTTGGGATAAGATTCTACTATTTTAAAGTGGTTTTTTGAAAGAGGATTTCACAAATTTGGTATTGGGTACATCTGTGGAAGGAGGAAGTTCGAATATTTTTTTGGTTAAAGTCAGGTAACTATTTTGCCGAAAGAAGAGCGTCAGAAACGCTTAGAATGCTTTTGTTGCATATTTGATATCTTGTCTCAGAGGTTGTTAGGGAAGGAAAGTTGTGTTTGTGACCGGTACGGATGAGCACGGGGAGAAGATTGCTGCTGCCGCTGCTTCCAACGGTTCTGCTCCGAAGGAACATTGCGATGTCATTTCGCAAGCTTACAAGAATCTATGGAAAGATGTAACGATTTTTCAACTGTTCAATTTGATTTTGTGAGTTGTTTTGTTGAATGCTGAAATAAGTGTACTAGCTTTTACATATGTTTTTGGTTATTTCTTTTCTTGCAGTTGGACATAGCTTATGACAAGTTTATTCGGACAACTGATCCCAAGCATGAAGCAATAGTGAAGGAGTTTCTACTCGAGGGTTCTTGCCAGTGGAGACATTTACCGAGCTGACTATGAGGGACTTTATTGTGTCAACTGTGAAGAGTATAAGGTCATTTTTCCAAATTTAAAGTTGTCTTTAGTTTTAGGCACAATACTATTTTTTGGGTTTTCATATTTTTCTTCATATCTTATGTTGGGTATCAATAAAAACCTCTCAGCACTTTAACTAGACTTACATTGTTTCTTATGAATTCATCTTATTACTTTAAATATTTGAAGTTAATAAAAGGATTAATTTGGTGTGTTAAAATATCTCTCTTGTTCCACTTTATCAACATGCATTGATTAAGTGTACTTGTTGACTGTTGTGAAGAGCTATTGTATATTTCCAGAGTGTAATATTACCTTTTTTTGGTCTGCAGGATGAAAAAGAACTACTTGATAACAACTGTTGCCCTATGCACCTAAAGCCATGTGTTCCACGAAAAGAGGATAATTACTTTTTCGCATTGTCAAAGTACCAGAAACTTTTGGAGGACACTCTGACACAAAATCCAGATTTTGTGAAGCCTTCATTTCGTCTAAATGAGGTTAGGATAAGGAACGTTCTTTTTGTGGGTGTTTACAGAACACTATTTTAAATGTATATCGTTCTAATTTGCAGTTGCATGTTAATTCTGCATCAGTATTATTCGGAGAACATTAACAGTTAAGGCTGACACTTTAGGAGTAGGGAGAGTGTTCTATGAAACCTTCAACTTGATTTCCGTTTGGATAGGGGACATTGCCCCCCTTTCCCTTTTCGCTGCCCCACCACTTGTCTTGCTCAGATTCTGTGCTGTTTGTGTTATTCTAGACTAGTAGCGTTCTGTTGGAAGTTATCTATATGCAAAATAGGTATGCAACCATGCACAAATTCTAATTAGTAATTGATAAGTAGTAAATATATTTCTACAAGAATTGTTTTTTGGCATTGATATTAGCTCGAAACAATCATAGAGTCTTCTTGTAACAGCGGTATTTAGGCTCTTCTGATTTTATGTTGATGCAGCCCACTGCAATGCACCACAATTGCAGCGATGTTTGAAGCATTGTAGCTTTGAAACATGTTCTGTAGAGGTCCGTGATGTCAGTACCTAAACTTCAATCTTCCTTTTCTCCAGGTGCAAAGTTGGATTAAAGGAGGCCTAAGGGATTTCTCCATTTCCCGAGCATCAGTGGATTGGGGAATCCCAGTGCCTAATGACAGCAAGCAAACTATATATGTTTGGTTTGATGCTTTGCTGGGGTAAGACCTTTTTCTGTATTATCATCCAACCGTAGTATTCTTTATTTACCTTACGATTTTTCAAGTGGTACAAAAGTATTATGACTGATCAATTTTTATTATTTTCTACATAATCCTAAAACTGGGCTTGACAAAAGTTGAATGAATTTATTTAGTTGCTCTTAAAGTTAAGGAGGTATATTTTCTTTAGTAAAACACTAATAAATGTTTTGTTAAAACAGTTATATATCAGCACTATCAGAGGACACGGAGGAATCTAACTTACAAAAAGCTGTTTCATCAGGTTGGCCTGCCACGCTACATTTGATAGGAAAGGTATGATAATTTCTTATCATTTTTAGATTGGTAATTTACACTTACAAGTATATTATTCCTTAGGGATGAGCTTTTCTGGATAATGCTATCATGGCACAATTATTATTATTATTATTATTATTTTTTTCCAGAATGACTTCTTGTTTGTTTCTTCTGTTAGTGATTTTTAGTTTATGCCTTTTCTTTTCCTCTTTTTTCATTTCTATTCAGTGGTGCTAATTACCAAAATTTTGTTCGCAATGGTATTATTTGTTTTTTTTTTTTTAATTATTTTTTGTTGTTTTTTGGTGTGTTTATTACAATCACTGGAGTAGATTGTGTATGCCAACTTGAGATTTCGGTTTCTTTCTTATCTTCATTTTCTCCTAAATAAATTTGAAGCAATTGTATGTTCTTCCGGTTTGCTTTTGTCTGATGTCCTACAAATGTACTTTATTCGTATGTTTTGTCCTTTTAAATGTAGTTTTGAACCTTATTATTTCTTGTTTTAACTTTCCTGATGCAATGTCACTCCATATGATACTTAGATATCTATTTGTGTACAGGATATTTTACGCTTCCATGCAGTTTATTGGCCAGCTATGTTAATGTCTGCTGGATTAGGCCTTCCCAAGATGGTGTTTGGCCACGGATTCTTGACAAAGGTATGTCAATTTTAGTATGTAACTTATGGTTTCTTCTGATACATAATTGTTCCTCACACAAGGCATCTCTTGAGATAGCTACTGAAATCGGAATCCTAGGACTAGTGTTTTGTCTAGTGAACTTTTAGTCTTTACATATCAACTACAAAGTCATGGCCTAGGACCTGCTAAACTCTTACATTTTTATGCTTCAAGTCAAATTTTTTTTTTCTCCCCATTCCCAGCAAAAGAAAGAAAGAGAGGAAAAAAGGACCACCTGTTCTACTTTTGAATTCGTTCCTCCATTCCAACTGGTTTAGATATACGATACAGTCCTTGGTTTCTGTTTTTCTGGTTATAAAGATTGTTAGGAATATTCTTATTGTTCTCTGGAATTTATGATTTTGGATAGAAGATAATTTGCACTCATGTTAAATTGAAAATAGCTGTGTAAGTTAGCAAGAGCTTTGAATTTTTGTCTCATTTATGTAATTTTTACTTCATGCAGCAATGCTTTCTATGTGTAATATAGGATGGTATGAAGATGGGAAAATCGCTAGGGAATACAATCGAACCGAATGATTTGGTTAGTAAATTCGGCTCTGATGCAGTCAGATACTTCTTCCTGAGGGAGGTGGAATTTGGTGGGGATGGAGACTATTCGGAAGCCCGCTTCATCAATATAGTGAATGCACATCTTGCTAACACAATAGGTACTATGTTAATCTCTAGTCAGATAATTCTTTTATTCGACGATGTTATGTTTTGTAATTAGTTCTCCCTGTTTGGATTTTGAAGCTATGTACCCTTTGCAGGAAATCTACTTAACCGTACCTTAGGACTTCTAAAGAAGAACTGCCAATCAACTTTGGTGGTTGATTCAAGTATCGCTGCTGAAGGAACTACATTCAAGGATGATGTGGAAAAATTGGTAAGTTGTTACTATACTTATCGTGCCATTTTTTTCCAAGTAGCTCTAAGGTGGTTCGTTTTGTAAACCTTGTAGTCGTAATTTATAAATACCTTGGCGTTGACAGCTTGTCAGCAACCTCTTGGTTTCAGAGTACTCTAGATTCTGTACTTTCTTAACGTTTTTTTAATTTTTTTAATAGGTCGAAAAAGCTCGAGTTCATTATGAAAATCTCTCACTATCATCTGCTTGCGAGGCTGTTCTCGAGATCGGTAATGCGGGAAACTTGTACATGGACGAGCGAGCACCATGGTCTCTCTTTAAGCAGGGGGGTGCTGCCGCTGAATCTGCTGCAAAGGTTTTCAAAAGCATACACTATTACACATCTTTTAGCATTTCCTTACTTTGCCTAAAACATGCCTTCACACCACTATAATTTGTTCCAAACCTTTAAAAGAGAGAGAGAGAGAGAGAGAGAAAAGAACTTTTCGAGGTTAAAGAAATCCAAGCTTTGAACTACCTCGGACCTGTCTCATGTTTAAGTGAACTTTATCTCAATGGCCAATATCTAATGTCCCAAGTGTTTTCTTTCTTTGATTTGGAGCAGGACCTTGTAATTATATTAGAAACCGTGAGGATTATAGCAATTGCATTATCCCCTGTGGCACCAAGTTTATGTTGGAGAATATACTCGCAGCTTGGCTTCAGCAAGGACCAATTTGATGCTGCAACTTGGGTCTCTCTCTCTCTCTCTCTCTATATATATATATATATATATTTATATATATATGTATATGTACATACAGAAATGCTCATTTATATACTAAATTTATTGATATGCAACACAATCATGAATGCAACACGATCATGAATTGACGACTAGTTTTGCGTTTGTAGAGCGAGACTGAGTGGGGTGGGCTAAAGGGTGGTCAGGTAATGGCACAACCTAAACCAGTATTTGCCAGGATTGAAAGCCAAGCAGAAGCTGAAAATGGGGTTGAAGCTGCTAAAAAGTAGGTAAAAGGAAAGGAGAAATCACCTCCGTCTCAACGGCCGGTAAAAGCTTAAAAACAAATTTGCACCTAAACTATGTTCCTCTCCTGAAATAATGTTAAATTATAAATATTCTTCCTCATTGGAATGAGCCGCTGTCTCAATATTTTTGCTCAAATAGTTATTTTTTCAACCCGTAATGATCCTTCATTTCGGGTGTTTTTCTTGTCCTTTAGGTACATGTCCAATTTCATTCAATAGGGAAAATAGTTGGTTCAAACTTTGAAATTCAACCCATTTGTCAAAATGTTTTGTGCGGAAATTTGATCACGGATTAACACACGAATTTGCAATGACTTAAGGCGTGTTTACTTCACATGAAAGAAATATAGAAAGTGAATAGTCATTTACTTTTCTATTTAATCAAGTATTTACTTACAAAATGGGGAATTAGAGTTTAATAGGTCTCGCACACTAGAGAATAAAAAAGAGAAATGTCAATCTTTACATCTCTAGGTATTGAATATTGATTATTTATCAATATTGAATAAAAACCAAATTTATCTATATACTCTTAATAAATTTTCATGTGTTGCTGAAAATTTCGTGACATATCACAATTTTAAGAGTTGTTGGAATTTTATACCAAGTATTTTGCTTTTATATATCATCACAAGTCTTTATAAACTAGATTTTAGAACAAAATGTTCTTCATTGATAATAAAAACAAAAAAGACATATCATTCCACAATGCAAAAAACTTCTTAATACCCGTATCAAGCGTATCAAGTACCCCAACCCGTAAAGATGACTGCATTGCAAGAGAGCAAAACCTACTACCGTTTATTCTTTCAACTCAAATGATAATAATATGGAACAGAAATGGTGGGGCAAGATGTATCCATCCCCATATTGAGCACTTCACGGATAACTTCTCACTCGTTTCGTCTTCATAAGCAATGCCGCTCAGTTCTTTCTGGGGACGCCAAGTCTTGTCCGGAAATCATCCTCCATGAGAGGAAGGCCATCGCGCAACTTGATCTTCGGCTCCCACCCAAGTAGCTCCTTGGCTTTTGTGATGTCTGGCTTCCTTTGGCGAGGGTCATCTGGCGTGTTCTCCACCGATATGATCTCCACATCCGGGTTGATGAGCTGAAAAGTAACAGAACCAAAGTAGTTTTAGCTTCCAGAATGTAGTGGGAGGTTTATTTTTGTTTTAAGACGTCTCATTCTGGTCTTCAAAAAACAAAGTGCATGGAATGAGAACTGACCTCCTTAACCGTCTCTGCGAGCTCAAGCATTGTGAATTCACCTGAAAATAAAATATTCGGTTAGTAATGGTAACAAAACCAACAAAACCATACAATCATATAATTCCTGGTTAAAAAAACAGAGATCATGTAACCTGGATTTCCAATGTTGATTGGCCCAGTGTGCTCTCCTTCCATAAGCCGAATAAGGCCATCAACCTTCAACATTTAAACAAAAAAATTATCTTCAATATCATCATCCTCTAGAAAGGAATCATCGACCGCATTAATACGGAAAATAATAAAGGGTTTAAAGTCTTCCATACCATGTCAGACACATAACAGAAACTACGCGTTTGTGTCCCAGGCGCTTGAACAGTCAAGGGCTCACCACTGCACAAAGTAGCAATGTATGTGACGAAGATGTTACCAAGTACATTTTGCATGAAGAAAATAAATGCTCAACTAATCCCAACCCAGCAACAAACATTGATGAGAAATATTAAGGGACATCACAGGGAACATGACTACCTTCGTTAATTAGAAGGGGAAGAATTTAAAAAATGAAAAATTGATTATTAACTAAAGGAACATACCGAACAGCTTGAGCTATGAAATTGCTAACAACACGGCCGTCGTCAATGTTCATACGAGGCCCATAAGTGTTGAAAATTCTAGCAATCCGAATCTCTGTCGAGAGGATCATTGTTCAGAACCAGAAATATCAGAAATAATCAAGCCTAAACACTACTTTGTCAAGAAAATCATCTAACAGGCAAAAACAAAAGACGGAGAGCAAAGGGGGTGAGGCGGAGAAGAAACTTACCAATCCCATGCTGCCTATGATAGTCAAACATCAAAGTTTCAGCAACTCGCTTTCCTTCGTCGTAGCAACTCCTAACTCCTGTACATATTTTGCAAGCACATGAGTAAAAATATGGAAATATGTGACATAAAGATAACATTCATTCACAGTTATAGAAAACATCAATATCAGTAGTGGAATTAGAGAATACCAATCGGGTTGACATTTCCCCAATAGCTTTCATCCTGAGGATGCACGAGAGGATCTCCGTACACTTCAGAAGTCGATGTAAGCAAAATCCTGTTGCCCAATGGTCATATCATTAGTTAGATAAATAAAAGCATCTGCCTATTTAAAGATATGGAAGGAAAGTCTCAACCTTGCACCAACTCTCTTGGCAAGTCCCAGCATATTCAAGGTACCGATCACATTTGTCTTTATTGTCTGTCACAAAAAAAAAAAAAAAAAAAAAAAAGGGACATACGTTTAGATCTCTATTCAACACTAGTAAACTTGACACTCAAACTTGATGCTTGCGACAAATGGAGTGGTAGATAAACATTAAAAGCCAAAGGGTTGTTTGCCTACTAGAGGTGAGTGGAAATCCTTCACAACTGCTAACCCAAGGCTAGAGATGTAGAGATGGCCTCTGATGTTCTTTAATAGGTATGAAATACAAAAATATTCACCTTTACAGGATTGTATTTGTAGAAGATCGGAGAAGCAGGGCAAGCCAGATGGTAAATTTGATCGACCTCGACGAGCAACGTCTCCGTGACATCTGCACGGAAAAAAACAAATAGAAAAAAATTAAAACAAGAGTAAAAGTTAAAAAGACAGAAAATCTGAACAATGCAACAAAATAAGTAACAGAAACTGATCATTATTTGGTAGGAAGTGTGGGGAAAAGAAAATCTGCAAATATTAAAAGGAAGTACTAACATACCATGACGAATGAGCTCAAATCTTGGATGGCCAATCCATTTCTTCAGGTTATCCTTAGAACCAGTAAAGTAATTATCCACAACAATCACCTGAAATGTCGAAAAGATACAACACATATCCGTTTGTAAGGAGATACTAAAAGACAAGTGAACTAATATCTGTTTTGGGTACTTAACATTGGTACTTTAGTAACTAAGAGCCTGTCAAAGGATGCCATTCTTGTTGACTGCTCTATAATTGGTTTCATAGACAATTATATATATACCTCATTCTTTTCGTTTTCCATCAACCTGTCCACCAAGTGAGAGCCAATAAATCCAGCTCCTCCGGTAACCAAGATTCTCATGTTTGCCTGCCATTAGAAAAGAATATACAATTAAACTAAAAGCGTGAGAAAGGAAAGATTAAATTTCTCTGTAGTAGATCAACTTTCACTTAAGATGAAGCCAACCGGTTTAACAATCTCAGAAAAAATTCATCAAAAAAAAAAAAAAAACACTCAATCGAAGTTTATAACACATTCACCTTCCAGTCTCGGAAAACGAGATCGGACCTTAAACACACTATTTTCAAGTACTTTTAAATTGGTTGAGCATGCAGCCTCTGACCCTTGAATGAAAGTTTAAAAACAAGTCATTTTTTATCACAATCGTTGTAAACTCCGTCTAATCTCTATACTAAGATCAGAAAAAAACTAAGATCACTCAGTGCAAATCACAGGATGGTCACAGGCATACTAAGAACGTCGTTCTCATCGTTGTCATCATCATTGTTTCAAATTGCGCAATTTGAGGCACGCAATGAGGCGCGCCTGAAATTGCGGAAAAAAAATAGTAATGAGGCCTAAGCCTCAATCGGCCTCTAAATTGCGTACGCCTCTATGAATTGAGGTGTACTCAGAAATGCACGCAATTGCGCAATATTGTTTCCCGAGAGGCTGTAGCCTCAATTTTTCTAAAGTTTTTTCCAGTCCAAAGAAATCGCTTGGCTACCATAAAGATGAACACATTGGTTTACATAATGTCAACAAGAGGCTGAAAGATAGAAGTTTGAAGAAAAAAATTTTGATGTTATGTTATGATTTCTACCTACTATATGATTTTTCATATTTTTTCGACTAATTTTATGGTTTCATTTTGAGGCTTATGTCTCAAACTGCATTAAGGCTTACGCCTCAACTCGCAAATAGAAAACGCCTTAATAACCCGATTGCACAATTTTAAACCTTGGTCCATCATCACAATTTAAGTCACGTTAAGACCCCACATGAGCTAAAATTCTCGAGTTCCTAACCTTGAAGAAACCCAGATACACCTTTTTACAGGTTTCCACAATTAATCATAGTGAAAAAACACATGCTTAACACATCACCCGAACAGGACATTAAAATCAGGTATAGACTGATAACAGATCAAACAGGACAAGATGGTGAAAAAAAAAATCCCAAGAAAATCAGAGGGAAGTTAGGATTTTCACAGATCATACCTGGAAAAACTTGGCACTTCTTAAAGGAGACGGTGTTGGAGGCGGCTTTGTGGCCACTTGGGCACTCCCATTCGCAGCTTCCTTTGCCATTGTTCAGATCTTACTTAAATCCTGCACCTCAAACCATCAACACACAAGATCACTAATATACACACACACACATATATATATACACCATAATACTGAAGAAAGAAAACATAAATGAATTGTACAATAAATAAAAATTCAAGCTGTAAACTTTCCACGGAATTGACAAAAACCCACAACAAATTCATCAACTCGAAGTATGAATACTACTAAAAGAAACAAGATTTCCAACGAATCAGACACACGATTCTGAGAGAGATATAATATATATATATATATATGTTTGTATATATATTTTCTAGATTTCGAATTTAAAAACTAATACATAAACTACCTCTGCCCGTTTCCAGAGCAATTCCCAGAATCCACCAATGCGTGTGTTTTGTGAATTGGGCAAGAATGGGGACTCTTTTATATACGATAATTAAAATTAACAAAAACAAAAACAGTACCAAAATGTACCAACCGGGGAGAGAGAGCGCAAATCGGTTACAGACAAATTTCTTAAAATACACGAAAAGTAGGAAGTCATCAAAGCATTGTCTCGTGATGAAACGAGACCCACACCTAATCAGTTCTCAGATCTGAAATTTGAATATCACATTCTTCTCCCCCGGAAGGAAAAAAAAAAAAAAAAACAAAGACGCACCAAAATTAAACCATAATAATTTTATTTAAAAAAAAAAATATACCTTGAAAGTTGAAACAAACAACCAAATTGAAAAACCAGACTTGGGTTTTTAAAGCTCTGCAGTGCAATATGACTACTTGGAGAAAGAGAGAGCTACAAATATATATATATATATATCTAAAATATTTCTCCTTACTCGTTTAAATAGTCTTGAAGATGGCATATATACTGGAAGAATTTGTATTTATCTGCATACCAAAAAAAAAAAAAAAAAAAAACTTATATTCAGAATTAAATGTGGGATTTTTTTTTCTTTTTGATAATAATAAATATTATATTTCCGGTAAAAAATTAAACAACGTCGGTGCTGTGTCATCATTTGTAACTAATCACCGCATTCGCCACGTTGACTAGTGAATGCTTCTGACGCATGATCTTGGCTGATTATTATTTTATTATTTTTTTTTTTTTCAGGAGTATATTGGCGAAACGCTGCGTTTGTTAGGTGCGGCGAGTCGTATGATACGCATGATCAGACGACCAACTGTAAACCGACACCTCATGTTTTAATATTCTATTTTAAAAGCGGCTATTTGTTTTTTGTTTTTTGTTTTGGCTGAATAGTGAATAGATACTTGTGCGTTTGTTATTAAAGTTTAGATTTTTTTTTTTTTTGAGATCCTTGACTCGAATAGCATTGTTCATTCACTCGTATAGCATTGTTCAACTAAATATTATTACTATTATTATTATTATTATTTGCGGAAAGAATTTGTTTCAGTGTCTCTATGATATGATTTTTTTTTTCATAAAAGAAATCATTTTTAAATGCCTTAAATTATGAGATAGTTTTTTTTTTTCAAATAAATAATATTGTGACATACACTCTAGTAATCTAAATATAAAAATTGAGTACTTGATTGGCAAAGGATGAATGAGGATAATGCTAGAACATTAAAACAACTAAATTCAATTTATTAAATATGGTACTACTTAAAAAAAAAAAAAAAGAATTCAAAGATAATAAAAGCTAATAGATATACTTCCCTATAGAAAAAAGAAAGGAAAAATACACATCAATCAGTTCAATAGTTAAATCAATCGGAAAAAAAAAAAAAAAGAAAAAAAAAAGAGGCTATATATAACATTCTTTAACAACAAAACAAACAAAACAACCATTGGATAATGCATTAAAACTACTATTATTAACATTCTTCATTAGATTATGCATCCGTTTCAGTAATTGCAATTCGAATACCAACTTGTTTTAGCAAGTTCCAAACTTGCACCTAAAGCAAGGCCTTCGGCTTCATAGACAGTCGTTCCCTTGGGCCGTTTTATATATCATCAAATTTTCCCAAATGAAATAAGAAGGGGGTCCATGAAAATGATCTGAGTCCTCACAAACAACAGCACTCCTTCCTCATATGGAGTTCGGAATCCGAAGACAATCGTTGAGTGAAGTATATACTCTTTATGTTAGTTGATCTAAGCCACACCATAACTTACAGGGTCATATAATAAAAAATAGCTAATTAATATAGAGTTGTCGAACCAGCCTAATCAATAATCAGAGCTGTATGTATCATATAAACAAAAATCAAACGGACCCATCAATCTACAGAGCCAGACAAGCACGAACCAGTTCAAGAAAGTCTTTGATTATTGTTAATCATTTCTGAGTTTCTACCCCGTAATACACCCCAAGCTAAAGTATAGAAAACATCAGAATCCATTTCCTTTAAATGCCTTTTCACACTTACTCCATTATACACAACAGAGTATGAATCTCTCACACTAAAATTAAAATATAAATATTAAATATGTTAACGAGGTTTTTTTTTTAATATTTAATAAGTGACTTTAAGCTTTTTTTTTTTTTTTTTTTTTTTAAACAAAAGCATCCTCACGTCTCACTTAATTCGACACTCATTTTTGAAATTAAGCAATGACAATCTCACTAATTAAAGAAAAATCAAAACTCTATGCCCCTAGTGACGATTAACTAGCTGACTCTAGTTGTCGATGGTTCTAGAGTTCTACTCGAGGAAAGTAAAGTATTAAATTTGTGACTCGGGGTTTATTATCAAACCATGGTCTATCCCATCAAAAAATGGGTTCATTAGGACAAGAATCTACTACTCTTAGAACCAATGTACTTTGTCGTTACCCCCCTCTCTTAATTGTCATGTGACAGTCAGATCATCGTCATGCAATTGCTTACGTTACAACTCAATTAACACTATGTGGTGTTTTTTTTTTCCTTTTTATTTTATTTTATTTGTCTATTCTGCATACGCGAAGCCCATGCTACACAACTAATAACACAATAAACATCATAACTTGTATATTTATCCAAAAATAAAAAATTAAAAAAAAAAAAAAAAAACATCATCAGTTGTTTGTGTATGCATTAGTACATTATCATTGGATGAGAGTAACGTAAGTTAGGTGCACCGGCGAGCATGTGATAACTGATGACAAACAGTAAAAATGCAGAAAATAAGAAATGGTGCGGTGATAAAGTTATCTGCCACGTCGGTAGAGGTGGAGTCGTGTACGGTTATGATATATCGATGGTGCCTAATTTTGCAGTTGGTACGTGAGAAGTCTATGGAGACCAAGCTGGAGGAGTTTATCTGCTGCCTCAGATCCAGCTCATCAACCCCTTGACTTGTTCATCTGATGTTTCCACAAATCTTTCCCACTTTCGAAATTTGTTTTCCATTTACACCTCTCTTTCTGTGCGATTTTGTTGGCACGTGATAAGGTCATCTGATTGTTGATGGGCTTGTGTCAACTTCTTTTCTTTTCTTTTCTTTTTTCATGTATTTTAAACAAAATTGAATATTTTGACACTTTTGTCCCCCCTCAACTTTTTTTTTGGACTTTTGACAACTTGCTCTTTAGAATCTAACCTACGTATGATTAGTCCATCCCAACCAAAATTTATTTTTTGTTTGTTTTTTCCCAGAAAGTAAACCCATTTTACTATTATATCTTTAAATATTTTCCAAAACTTCAAGCTTTAAAAGTTATTTCAAATTAAAATGAGATATTTTTTTTTAATACATAGAATGACAAAAGAAACAGAATAAGATTCATGTTGCTATTTCTTTCTGAACATATTTCAACTTTTTTCATTTCTTAACTTCAAGCGGCTCATTTTCAACCAAAACGTACAATTTAAAACATCAACTCAACTCCAATCAAAATATCGTCAAAACTCCAACTCAAGTGTACACAACAAAAGGGGCTTAAATTCTAATTTTGACGGTTCATTCCTCCAACTCGATAAACTATTACAATTTAGATTATTTTACCAATTTTTCTATTAATTTTGATCGAATTTAAGGAATTAAGAGTTGAGAAATGAGAAATTTGTGCTAGTTTGAATTAGGATTTTAAAATTGTTGCTTAGGGATGGCAATATTCCCCGCGGAGATCCGCCCCGAACGATGCTAGGGATGGGGGACAAAGTAAAGGGATGAGGATGATTTTTTATCCCTGAAGATTAGCGGGGTGGGGAGGGGGGAATGCACTTCCCGCCCCGTCTCCATTCTAATATATATGTGTGTGATTTCATATGTTTATAAATATATAATATACAGTAAAAATTATTTTTAAAAGTGCATGCATCCATAAAATGAAGATTGAAACTATGAGTAATAACAAATGAGGAGAATTTTATGTTTATTTTTTATGGTTTCAAGCTTTTTTAGCTCAAGTGTTTTATAAAGATTTAGTTTTCAGAGATTTATAATGTTTTAATGAAATCTTTAATGGCTTTATAGTTAAAATTTTATTTGCATATGTTTAGAATTTGGTTTGTTTATGAAATCTTTGATTTTAAACTAAATTTATAGTGCATATAAGTTTTTTTTTTTTTTTTACTTTAATATATTTTCAAATACATATTTATAATAAAATGGGGAACCGAGCGGATATGGGAAAAGCCCCTCCAATGGAAAATCCTCGTTCCAGTCCCACTTCTATTTAAGCGGGAATGGGGATGATTTTGGGAGCGGGGATAGGGATGGGGAAGCATTCCCCAGCCCCGTCCCGTTGCCATCCCTACTATTGGATGGGCGTGCTTTTCATTGCCAATTTTACGATACCATTAACAAAATGGGCTACAAGGGAACAATTTAATAGGGGTAACTAATGAAATTAAAAAGTTTAGGAAATAAGTTATCAAAAAACAAAAATATTCAAGGGGATAAATGTGTAAAGTGTCCCAAAAATTAGTGCACTCTTGTGATTTTGGAAAAGAAAATGCTACGGCCAGGTTTGACATGGTGTGAAAGCTACTTTGGGCTTATTAAGATTAAAAGGTTTTTTTAATAAATATTTAGATGATCTTTTAAAAGAACTTTAATTAATTAAAAGAGCTTACAGTCAAATATATAAAATATAATTTCTCAAGATATTTACAAAACTCAATGTAATTTTAAATTTGAATTGGTGATGATAAAAATAAAATAAAATAAAAAAGACCCATCAAATTAGATTGGATGCTTCCCCTTAAAATTTATCCATTGACGTCATAGCACCCAAAAAGTAAGAAGTAAAAAGCAAAAAATTGAAAAAAAAAAATATATATATAATATTTTGAACTTAAGATTTAGGGTCCGTTCGGGTTGATGCAGTCTGGACTCCAAAACTTCCAATCTTACATTTCAATTTTTCTCTATTTTATTTTTAAAAACTCAAACTTTAAAAGTCTATAATATTTTTATTTCAAATAAGTTAAAATACTCACAATGATAAGACGAATAAAATAAGATCTATTTTATATTTTTTTTCTGAACATATTTTAAATTTTTGTACTATTTTTTATATCACAATATATTTTCAAAAATCCTTTTTGAAAACATGTATTTCCAACTCAACTTCCAAAATTTTATTTTCAAAAGTCCCACAAACGGGCCGTTAGCTATTATCTCGTGCTATAGGTTCTGACATGGATAGTGTAAATTATATAGTTAAATAATTGATCTAATTGCTTAACCTGAAAAGGACATTTTCTACAGCAAAATTAAAAGCCCCAAAACAATAAATGAAAGGTGGTTTACAGGATTGTCCCTTAAAAATGACATTTCTGAATTATTATTTTGATTATAATATTTTTAATTTTTTTCCTCCAATTAAATAATTGCAAGAGTTAAAAAGAAAAAAAAAAGGTAAGAGGGTAAAAATATAAACATGTTTATTTGCATGTTGTTTTCCCAAGGTTTATTTATATTGATGTCTAAATTGAAAGTATTGATTTGAAATATGTCTATTTTTTAATTTATATAAATGTTTAAAAGAGTAATTATAAAAATAATTTTACCCTTCATTCATAATGAATCAAAAAAGATAATATTTTCTTAAAATCAGATTTTACATTAATAAGAAAAAGCTAAACAAAGAAAAAGAAAAATCTCAAAAAAATATTTCATATAAAGAATCTGTTTTTATCTTAAAAATATGTTTGATTTCATTTTTACTAATTTATATAAATAATAATATTTTTTCATATAGAATTTGATTCCATTTATTATATTATTCTTCAACTTGTTTGGTTAAAACATAAATGACAATCCTTTGATTTATAATGGATTACATACATAAATAGGTTTTTTCATAAAGAAGTCATTAGTTTTTTTATATGAAAATAATAAATATTCAACAATCTTTATCATTAATATTTTGTGTTGTTTTTATTATTTAGTTTGAACCATCATCTTTATATTAAATATTATATATTTATTATGATTAATTTGATGTTTATAACTATTTTTAGTTTATTAAAAGTAATTTACATTTATCAACAAAAAAATACTCATCATTAAAATAAAAAAAACAAAAATAAAAGAATCTATATAAAAATAAAATGGTGTCAATTATAATAAAATGACAAAATAGGTATTACAGATATTTATTTCTTAAAAAATAGAAATATTTTAAAACGAGATTTTAAAAATAAATATTTTGTGTAATTATTTCGTTTTCACAATTCTCTCTAAAATTTTTATTTACAAAAAATAAAATAAAAAAGTTTAAATTAAAAGAGTACAAGCAATGTGAGCCCAACTTGTGAATTGGGTCTTAGAATCCAAATGGGCTGGAAATTTCGCATCCGTAATTGCTGGTTTGACTTCCTCGCCAGGTCGCTCGAGCTTTGGCTCTCCAGTATTTGCATCCGCGCCACCGAGTTACCTCGTAGTTTTCGGAGTCGACTGTCTGGGTTGTGTTGTGACTTGTGAGGTCTGGTCTCGTCCTTCGCTTGCCTTGGCGTTTTTGTGGCTCTCTCTCTCATCAACCGAAAAAAGGTAAACCCCATTCTGATCTCTCTCTTCTCTCTATCTCTCTCTTAATCTCTGTTGAATTCTGAATTTTAGATCGAATATTAATCGCGCTGTCTTTGTTGATTTCCTATCGATGCACTTATTTTCCATAAATTTGGTGTTTTTTTTTTTTTTTTTTTAAACGGATATCTGGTTCTTTGTTCTTGGTTTTTGGAGTCGGGAACATTAGGGATTTTGTTCGTTTCTCGATTTCTCCTTGTCGTACATAATTGACTGACATTTAAGGATAAATTTGGATGATTTCACTGACTAGTGATCGCATAGCGGAGTGGATATCGCGTTAGACTCCGGATCTGATGGTCGTGGTTTTTTTTTTTTTTTTTTTAATTTGAATGTGGATTTGGATAATTTGCAGTTGATTTTTTTGTTTGGGCCGTTGTTCAGTTCAATGCTTCAAAACACACCTTTATTTGGGTAAGAGAATTATGAACTCGGATTAAAAAGAGTACCTTGTATACTCAAGAATCGAAAAGAAAAAAATTCTCTGCGAGTCAAAAAAATTTTAAGTATGAAGATTTAAAGGTCCAAAAATATACAAATAGAATTCTTAATTTTCATCTTTAAGGGATTGAAAGTGCCCATCTTTCATATTTGTAGGCCAATGTCTGCTAGCGAGGTGTTATATTTGCTAACAGAGTTATGCGTTTTTTTTTTTTTTTTTTGGGGGTCTGAGAAAACCTTATGATTTGATTATTTAGATTCAGAGTTACTTATTGTTGCTTGAGCTTTAAAGAACAATCCTCTAAAGACCTTTACTTCACCCTTTTGTTGCCCTGTTTTTGGTGAGTCAATTTGAGATATGTTCAACATTCTAGGATATGATGTAGTCTGTAAATCGAACAGACTAAACCCAAAAGTGACTTCAGAAGTTTATCAAAGTGATCATCATAGCCTAACACGACTTACTTTGACTGCATAACTACCAAGTTAAGCGTGCCTGAGCCTAACTTTGTTCTCGTGTCTCTGCATTCTTGTGTTGGATATCCATTTTATTTATGCGGTCTTGATTGGCATTTGAAAAACCGACTATACTCGTTTTGATCTTACTAGCTATATTTTCCTCCTATTTTAACCCAGTACTGTTGAGTGTTGGGTAGTATTTCAAATATTAGTTTGCTCCAATTTTGTTGCCTACTTTGGTTTTCATTGTGAACCTATTGTAGACATTTTTTTTTAATGCGCACACGCCTGTAAGTTCCATTGGATGGTGCAATGCTTTATGTTCAAAGTCCTCAGTTTAAATTTGTAATGATTTGGAAATCTAGTCCCACTGACTTATTTGTATAAACTTTTCAATGGCTCATTCTCTTTCATCCTTGTATAAATATAATATTCTCAACTTTTCCTTTGGAAGAAGAGAACCTGATTGACTGATTCTAATTTTAGTTTGTAATCATCTGGAAATCTAATCTTACCAGTATTAGGTAGTGATATTCCAAACTGTTTTTTCCCCTACCACACTGCTGATATCACATAGAATATCCACAATAATATGATTCCAACTAATATTTATAGTGAAAAAGGTGTTTCTTTCCATCATTTGATTGTTTTAGAATATGATGCTAATCTGATTCGATCTTTGTTTCCGCAGATGATTGATGATCAGGACCTGGGTTTCCTTGCCAATTTCCTTGGCATTTTTATATTTGTGCTGGTGATTGCTTACCATTATGTAATGGCGGATCCCAAATATGAAGGCAACTGAATAGTGAAAACCACGAGTATATGTACTCGAAACTACTATGTAGTGCGGAAACTTCCATAATACCTACATTGTAAGAATTTTTTTAAACTAAAGCTAGTCTGGATTTTTTTTTTCCTCACAGGATGTCATCTTTATGAGCACCCTCGGGGGATATGTCTGAATTTCACACTTATTTTTCAACCTTTCTTGAGAAAAATTGGGATCTACAAACACATGTCAACCATATTGTCAAAATTTATGACACAACGGCATCTAATGACAAACAATAGTATCTAGTGATATGGTAAACATTAGATTCATGTCGTAAGTTTTTCCATATTATTTTTCTATATTTTTTTTGGTGATTTTCTTTTTGATAGACGCATTATCGTTATTATGCCTCTTATTATATTTTTACTATTTTCTTATTGATTCTTGCATTACTTAAGTCTTGTCATAAGTCTCTTTCCATCCATATGGACTATAAGCTATAATTGAGTCTTTCTTGGCCCCACTTATATAATAGTATGCCCATGTCCCATGTCACTTGTCTGGTATTAGTCAGTTTATATATGTTCATCATTACATATATAAGGGTGATTGGAAAATGACAAATAAAATCTCACATATGCAAAATTTGTCGAGACTTTTTAATTGCTCCATTGAAAAAAAACTAACATGGTGTTTTTCAAAGAAAGCGGGAAAAAAAAAATGGTGTAATCTCTTTAAATACTTTTAGTAGGGGTGATAAATTGTGTCATGATACGGAATTAATGAGTTTGGTTTACGAGTTTAGATCAATAATGAATCGATGCGAATGTGCCATTTATAATTGAATTACATATTTAATGTTCATAACTTATGAATTTCAACAAATGTGACAACATGTTCTTTAGAATCTGAACTTCTAATTTGGGCAAATTAATTCCTCCAATTTGCTAATCAATAACAATGCTGCTTTATTTTACCAATTTTGTTATGATTTTTATCGAAATTCATGGATTGAGAAATGAGAGTTGAGAAATTTGTGTTAGATTTTGAATTAGGATTTTGAAATTGTTGGTTGGACATGCTTTTTCATCACAATTTTTATAATACCATCGGCAAAATGGGTTATAAGGGGACAATTTAATAGGGGTAAATTATCAAAGTTAAAAAGTTAAAAGGAGCACGCAAGAAAAAGACCAAAAAGTTTCAGGGCGGACAAGTATGTAAAGTGCCCCAAAATTCAAGGGCACTTTTGTGATTTTGGAAAGAAAAGTCTCTGGGCAATTTTGGCATGGTTTGGAAGATGCTTTTGGCTTCTTGAGATCAAAAGTTGTTTTTGGTAATGTTTGTATCACATGTTACAGGAACTTTGTCTCTTTAGAAGAGCTTATGGTTGAACATGCAAAATATAAATTCTCAAGATATTTAAATGTTCAATAAAATTTTAAATTTGAATGAAGAATGAGACAAAAGTACATGAATTAGATTGGATGCTTCACCCTAATATTTATCTCTATTCACATCACAAGGATAATTTTACATACATAATTGAACTAGATAGCGGGCTCTAAAAACCTTTAGAATAATACAGTAAATAAAATTTTTATGAAAATAATTAAAAGTATACAATAAGATTCTAAAATGCTTGAAATAAATAACAAATTAATTAAGCAAATAAAAAATAGGTAAACAAAAAATTAACTAGGTAGAAAATATGTTGATAATAAATTAATGAATAATTTATTATTATTTACTTTAAATATTTTTAACACTTGCTACTATTTTTTTTTTTAATTTAAGAAATGGTATTTAATTCAATTTCCCTTCAAATAAAGGCTTCCAACAAATGTAAGCCCATTTAAGAAGTGGATCTTAGAAGCCAATGGACCGGACATGCCCAAACCAACTGTAAGACATGCCCAAACCAACTTACAGGCATCGGTAATTCCTTTTGGATTTCCTTCCAAAGTAAGTCGCTCGAGCTTTCTTTTCCAGCGAATTGCATCACCGCGCCACTTGAGTTACCTCGCATTGTTTTTTGGAGTTGTTCGTCTTTTGGTGTGTTCTGAGATCTGCTCTGGTCCTTCCCTTCCGTTGGCGTTTTCATCTCTCTTTCATCAACCAAAAAAAAAAAGATAAAGGTACGTCATTCTGATCTCTCTTCTCTCTCTCTCTCTCGGTCTCTGTCATATTCAGATCAAAGACTTTCGCGCCATGTTTTTGCTCGTTTGCGCTCCAATTGATGCGCGGAATTTGCATACTTTTTTTTTTTTTTATTTTTTATGACGATGTCTTTGTTTCTTTAATGGTTTTTGGTCGTCGGGAACATTAGGGATTTTGTTCGTTTCTCCGTTTCACCTAGTCGGCATAGAATTGAACAAAATTTATGAGTTTATTTGACTGATTTCACTAACAAGTGATCGCATAGCGGAGTGGATATCGCGTTAGACTCCGGATCTAAAGGTCGTGGGTTCGAATCCCACTGCGATCGCACCCTCCCAGTCTCTTTGATTGGCCCCTTTTTTTTTTTCTTTTTTTTTTTTTGGAGCGTTTTGTTTCTGAATGAATGTGAATTTGGGTATTAGGCAGTTGACTTTTTTTTTATCACCCCTTTTTTGCGGTTGTTCAGTTCAATGTTTCATGAAGCTTTTTTTTTTTTTTTTTGGGGGAGAGGGGGGGTGGTGGTGGGGTTTGAGAATTATGAATTAGGATTATAAAAAAAAAAATAAGATACCTTGTATACTAAAGAATTGGAAAAAAAAAAAATAAAATTCAGTGTATCGAAAAGAAACTATGAAGATTTATCGGTCCAAAACTGATAGAGTATTTTTTTTTTTTCGTATACAAGAAAAATTATTAATTTTATTTTTGTAGGAAAATGTCAGCTAGCTAGGTGTTATATTAGTTAAACAGATTTGAGTGTGTGTGTGTGTGTGTTTTTTTTTTTTTTGGGGTCTGGGAAAACTGTATGATTTGAGTAATTTTATTTAAGAGTTCGTTGTTGTTGCTTGAACTTTGAAGAACAATCCAGACCTGACTTTATCCTTTTGTTTTTGGTGAGTCAATTTTGATGAGAGATGTTCAACATTCTATGATAGGACTGTAAATCGAATAGACTAAACACGAAAGTGACTTCACAAGTTGATCAAAGTGGTCATCATAGCCTAACACAGCTTATTTTGGCTGCATAGTTACCGAGTTAAACGTGCCTAAACCTAACTTTGACTCATGTCTCTGCATTCTTGCGTAGGATATTTGTTTTTATCTATTCGGTCTTGATTGGCATTTGAATAATCGACGATACTCGTTTTTATTTTACTATCTATATTTGCCTCCTATTTTAATCCAGTGCCTGTTGGGAAGTACTTCAAATAACAGTTTGCTCCAATTTTGTTATATTAATTTCATTTTGGTGAGTCAATTTTGATGAGAGATATTCAACATTCTATGATAGGACTGTAAATCGAATAGACTAAACACAAAAGTGACTTCACAAGTTGATCAAGGTGGTCATCATAGCATAACACGGCTTACTTTGGCTGCATAATTACCGAGTTAAACATGCCTAAACCTAACTTTGACTCTTGTCTCTGCATTCTTGCGTAGGATATTCGTTTTTATTTATTCGGTCTCGATTGGCATTTGAATAACCGACGATACTCGTTTTTATTTTACTATCTATATTTGCCTCCTATTTTAACCCAGTGCCTGGTGGGAAGTACTTAAAGTAACAGTTTGCTCCAATTTTGTTGTCTACTTTGGTTTTCCTTGTGAACTTTTTTTTAAAAATAATTTTTAACACGCACTCGCCCGTATATTCCTTTTGGATGACACAATGTTTTCTGTCCAAAGTCGTTAGTTTAAGTTATTGTGCGTGATTTGAATGGCCGTAGTTTGAACTTGAAATGATTTGGTTCAACACTTGTGTTGAAAGTCCTTTATGTAAAATATTATTTTCTCAACTTTTCCATGGAATAAGAGAACAAGTCCTTGTATAAATATTTTTTTCTCAACTTTTTCAATGGAATAAGAGGAACAATGATTAACTGATTCTAATTTTAGTTTGTAATCATCTGGAAATCTAATCTTACCACTATAAAATAGTGATATTCCAAACTGCTTTTTCCCCCTACCACACTGCTGATATCACATAGCATATCCGCGATAATCTGATTCCAACAAATATTTATAGTGAAAAAGGTGTTTCTTTCCATCATTTGATTGTTTTGGAATACGAAGCTGATCTGATTCGATCTTTGTTTCCGCAGATGATTGACGATCAGGACCTGGGTTTTTTTGCCAATTTCCTAGGCATTTTTATATTTGTGCTGGTGATTGCTTACCATTATGTAATGGCGGATCCCAAATATGAAGGCAACTGACAAGTGAAAACCAGAAATATATGTACTCGAAGCTACTATGTAGTGCAGAAACCCCGATGATGCCTACGTTATAAGAATTTTGTTTTAATTTAGGAGTCTGGATTTTTTTTTATCACAGGATGTCATTTTTCCGAGCACGCTCGGGGGTTTATTGATGTGTTAGAATTTCATAGGTTAAAACACTTATTTTTAACCTTTCTTAAGAAAAATCGGGATCCACATACACATGTCAACCATTTTGCAAAATTTATGATATTGACAAGTATTTAGTCTTTAGATTAGCTTTTGAGTAATTGGTCCAAAATAGTCCCTGAACTCTTTAGAAGATGATGATTTGGTCTCTGTTTTTTTAATTTTGGCCGAGATGACCCTAAACTCTCTAAATGTTGACAATCTTAGTCCTTTCCATCAATTTCTGTTAAATTTCTAACAGAATAAGTCATGTGCAATGTAATATGATCCTAATTTATGAGAATATTTTAGTAATAAACAATAATTATTTTTAAAAAATATATAAAATAAAATAAAAAAATCATCTCTCTTTTCTCTTTCTATCTCTCTCTCTCTCTCTTCATTTTATCAAAAACCAAATTGACGACTAAGGGGTGTGACCGGCGACCTGTGAGTGTTTGGCGGCGGAGGGGGGGCCTTTTGGCCTGCGTTTGGCCAACAGCGAGGGCTATCGGCGACAGAGAAGAATGTGGGGCTGAGTCATGAGTTTGTTTTTGTGATGGGGGGGAGGCTATTTTCACAGAGAAGAAGGTGAGGTTGGATTTCGGGGTTGCATTTGGCAAACGACAGGGGGTTGGGTCGCACGAATCTGGCGCGGGCAACATAATAGACACCTGAGAGGGAGAGGGGGTGGGTGGGAGGGGGTGGCGGGCGATGGGGGGGTGAGGGGGCGAACGACAAGAATGTGGGAGGGGTGGCGAATGTTTTCTTTTGGGGGGGGGGGGGGGGGGGGGGGGCCTGCAAACGGTGGGGCGGAAGAGAGCAAACGAGGGGAGGCCAATGGCTGGGCGGTAGGGGTTGAGGGGGCTGGGTTTTCTATTGGTGGGGTGGGAGCACGAACGTCGGGGCGGATAGAGCAAAGGGTGCAGGGGGGTGAGGGCGTGAACAGTGGGGTAGAGAGGGCGAACGCTAGGCGGAGAGAGCGCAAGGGGGGGGGGGGGAGATGGCCAACAGCTGGGTGGTGGGGGTGAGGGGGCTAGGGTTTTCTGGTATTTGTCGAGAGGAAGAGAGAGGAGGCTTTTTTCTTTTTTTCTTTTTAAATGTTATTGGTGTGAATAAGGATATTTTCATCTTTTCATGATTAATTGAGCTCATGTAATGGTCACATGACTCATTCCGTTAGAAACTTAATGAAATTGGACGGAAAAAGACTAAGATTGTCAACATTTGGAAGTTTTAGGGCCATCTTGGCCAAAATTTTTTTTAAAAAAAAAAACAAGGATTAAATTGTCATATTCTAAAGAGTTCAGGGACTATTTTAACCAATTACTCTTAGCTTTTTAATAGTTTGATCTCTTAGCGTTAACGAGAAATTTATAATGCGATAACCAAAATGGCTTACAATTGTTGATGGCTTTCTACAGTCAAAAAACGGAAAAATTAGTGTGGAGAACGTAATAGTCGATTAATTGGGCCTTGAACATCGTAATGAAACTCATAAAACAACATAAAACAATGGTATTCATATCAGAAAATGAACATAAATTAGATAATCAGATTAATAAATGAACAGTAAATAAATAAACACCAAGATTTAAAGAGGTTCGCCCAACGATGTGCCACGTCCTCTGTGCGAGATTTGTTTCACTATGAACGAAAGTTTCAGTACAATGACGTTTCCAGATGATAGGATTGTTTTCTGGACAAATTTGGCAGAGTGACAGTATCTTTGAATTCGGAAAAGATAGGATCCCTTGCAGAGAGGGTCATCCTCTATTTATAGAGGGAGTATGGGGGTTCTGGACCCGTAATTTTAGATGAGCGGTTCTTGATAAACTGCCCTTTTGGACACTTGTCATCCTCTCCATGTAGCAGTTATTGGCATAGGTTATTAATACTGGGAGTAGCGGTTATTAACATGTCAGTTATAATGAAAGATCTGACACGTCATTGCCGATTTTGAAATTGACAGTTAAGGGGAATGTCCCTTATAATTATTGTCGAATACGAACAACGAACGACAATAGATTAACAAAGCTTGGGAATGTTTATAACATTGTTCGTAATTAATGTAGGATTTGAATGACGAACGACAGGTAAAAACAAGACCACTTGTAATCTATCGTTCGTTATCGGTAGAGTCAATGGATGAAAGATCATGTTTGATCTGTTGGTCCGATGTTCGACGCTCGCATGCGAATGTTTGCATTTAGAGTAATATATTGGGACTAGCCCAAATACGTGAACGATATTGGTTCGATATTGACTAATGGACTGAATTGGGTCTGGCCCAAATACGAAGATGCTAGAATCAATCATATATCAATTTTTGAAAAGTTAGATCTTATAACTGAAATAGTAATACCTACTTTGCAGAGTAAAAAATACGATATATATAAGCTTTTTCAGAACATTTTGCTATCTTTTTTGTAATTTTCTTTTGATAGACGTATTGTCATTATCATGCCTCTTGTTCTATATTACTGATTTATAATTGATTCTGGCATTTGAGGTTGCCAAAAGTCTCTTCCATCCATGTGGAGTATAAGCTATAATTGAGTCTTTTCTTGGCCTACCCTTTTATGTAATAGTCCAAGAACAGTCTCCATAATAATCTCAAAAAAAAAAATTTTAATAAATAATAAATAAATAAAATCCATAATGCCCCGGCCCCATGTCACTTGTCTGGTGTTAGCCAGTGTATATAAGTTTATCATCACACCACGACTCACTCTCTTTTCTTGGTCATTGTATTTATAACCTCGTCCAGGTGATATGGCAATGACAAATCAAATTTTTACAGATCCAAAATTTTCCTTACCCAAAAAAAAAAAAAAAAAACTGACCTGGTGTGTTTCAAAGGACGTGGCAAAACAATAGTGTGATCTCTTTAAATACATTTTTGGAATGGGTGATAAATCTGATTATGACACGAAATTAATTAGTTCATATGGTTTATTTATTATATAGGGGTTTAGGAATAATTAATGAATTACACTATTACAAACTCTTGATTCACCCCGATGGAGATTACACGATCATTTTTAAACAAATTGACATGTAAGATATGACAAAATCACAATACGCAATTATTTTCAAAACAATCGTGAAAACTCAGATTTCATAACCGTGTTTTTTTTAAAACAACCTAAACTCAAGATTTCCACAACCCGGACAATCGTGAATGTTAGTTTCCTACGCCGTATTTAAAAACGGGTCGTGAAATATGCTTGAAAAATTTAGAAACCTCATGACTTTAGGGGGTGTTTGGGCTGTGTCAGTTTAGAGTTAAAGAGTTTGTAAGTTTTACAATAGTAAAATTTTTTTGAATTTTTTTGAATTTTTAGAAAAGACCAACAACTTTTTGTGGGAAAAAAGACAAAAACAATGTCTCTCTAAACTCCGTGAACTTGAAACCCACACTCTGTCTGTGTCTTTCTACGCCGCCCTGTCCTCGCCATGTGCTCTATCAAAGCCGCTGCCCTGTCGTCGCTGGACTATTCCTTTGCCATGGCCGTGGGACTCTAGGTTTGATTTTCTCTCATGAAACATGGTTGAATGCTCAACTGCTAGACCTTTCTCTCTCTCTCTCTCTCTCTCTCTCTCTAACAAACTAGGGTTTATCAACCGTTGCCATCACTCTCTCTATCTCCACCATTTACTAATCAAGTCAAATCCACCATATAAACCCTAATCCCCAAATTTTGTCCTCTTCTTGAAAATTGAATTCATTTGATTAAAAACTATAAAGACAGAGCCTTTCCTTCAAATGATTCACTTCAATGGCATCAGAATCCTCCAATGCCTCGATCGTCGTTCGTCCCCCGAATATCAGAACCTGATTATTTAATTATTCTCTGAATTCTCTGAATTTTTTTTTATTTGACTCATGTATTTTTTTTTTTTCCATTTATGAAGTTAATTTCTATTTTGTTTTGTTTGTTTTGATTTTGTGGGTGAAATTTTCAAGATATCTATACGCACATATACGTATGTATATGTGAAAACAAGAGATTTTCATTGTGTACTCTAGGTTTTTTTTTTTTTTTTTTTTTGGTTGGAGTTGGAAGAATCCTGAGGCATCAGAGGTGCCATTGAATTTTGCTCCTCCTAGAAGTTCATCCAAAAGAATCAGAGCCGCAGAGCTCCATAACTTGTCAGAAAATGTTGGTTGCGAGATGACTAGAATTTGTTTTGTGTTTTTTTACGTTTGGTGTTTTAATTGTGGAGTTGTGAATTGTGATTATGTGGTTGTTGGGTGAACAGAGGAGGAATATAATCAATGAGAAAATGAAAGCCTTGCATAATTTTATTTATCAAATTTCAATAAGGTATTTAATTTTATGCTTCAATGCAGACTATATCAAAAGTAATGCAGACTAGAATATGCTTCATCGAGCATTATTTGGTGTTTTGTGCATTATTAAGCAGTTCTTTGTTTTGTGCATTTTTCGGTGAAACTTGACATAACTATGGAGCTTCTGTTGGTTTTTGCCTTTTTTTTTTTAGCCATGGCTTCAAGAGATTATTATGACCTTGTTGCTTTGTCATAATTTTCTTGCTAAGTTACCAAAGAAAGGTATAGAATATGTTTCTGGCCCGTACACATGTTTAGAATGACCGAGAACATGTTTTTCTTCTATTCAAATGATGAAAATGGTATGTTTCTAAATACGGATATCTCCTAAAATCGGCTTTGTTATCGTGAAATAATGATTTTCATATATATATATATATATATATATATATGTTCCCACGGGACCTAATGTCCTTCATATATGACTATATGTTAGCCACTTGAAAGCTCTTGTTCTAATTTTACTAATTTTTGTCTCTTGTAAGAATGCAAGAATCTCGTATAGTATGTTATATAAAATGTGATCAATCCATTTATTTGATTTTTCAATTGTTACCTTTCAGCTTGCAAAGCAACTCTACTCAAGTACGAATAAAGATGATCCCGAAGCTGAGAAGAAATTCCAAGAAGTTTAAAAGGCTTAAGACTTTGTATTTGTTTCTTTGATTCCATAAGAGTGGAATTGTAGTTCCGCATTGTTGTGAATTCCACAAATGAGGCGAGGTTTTGATTTGTTGCTACTTTTATTCTAGAGCTTAATAAAAACTTAAAATTTTAAGTTTATATTAGTGAGGCAAAAATCTTAATATGTTTATCAATTGGATAATTAATAAGACTTGTATGAAGCACACGGTAGCCCCGACTTGCATGTTGTAATTGGACCTGACCTTGTAGAAGAATGTGCTACATTAGTAGGTGAACCTTTACTTCCTCTTGTTAATATATTTCCTTTATTTGCTTGATAGCACTCTGAGATTATCCTCCTTGGTTGGAATTCTCAATAGCTGAAATTCTTTGAGATAATAATACTTTGATATTGCAAGTGTGGAAGATATCTATTGAACTAACATTAAAATGTCAATGCTAACTTGTGCATGATTTTCAATTTGAGCTATATGATATAGGTTCCATTGAATTGTTCTTTAGTTTTCTTTCTAAAGGCTTGAGGTGGGGTTAGGAATTTACAAGAACAAGCATCTTTTTGATAAGTTCTATAGCATTTTTCTTTTCTTTTATGAATGTTGAATTGTTGCATTTAGGGATGCTATCTTAGAGAACTTTAATGTAATATATTTGTATCGTATATTAATATGTAATGTTATAATTGATTTGTGATTTCTGTAATTTTTATTTTGGGTCATGAAGACCGGTCTTCATCTTCACGACAAAGGAGGTCATGGAAGCCACAATAGGTATGATAAGAATTTGAGACTTTATGTAATCAAACAGATAAATAACTAGTTTTCATGACAATGATGAATTGTTTTTCTTTTTGGTGTCGGTTCTGGTTTTGGTTTGTAATGTTAGATTGCAACTCGTGGCATGCATAAATTAATTTAACTGCTGGAGTATTTTTCAAAGTTTTGAAGTCAATTTCTTATTTAATTGGAAATTTCGAAGGATCTATGTACCATAAACATAATTTTACAAGTTTGTATTAGGTTGGTTTTTAAGCTCCTTAGATCAACTACAGGAAAAAAATAAAAATAAAAACTAAAAAAATGTGTTTCTTTCCTTCTATCTTTTTTTTTTTTTCTTTTGCTAAAAAGTTTCTTCACTTATTATATCTTTATAAATGTTATTTCTTTCTTACGCATTAGTTTTTGGCTTTACAAGTTTAGCATATAGTTAACATTTATGGGGTGCAATTTTTTTTATATATAATTAAGGCATATTCCACAACGGTTTTTTATGAAAATCATCGTAAAAAGTACGCATTCATGACGGTTCAAACAAAACCGTCATGGAATGTTTTGAGCCAAAAATAGACTTGCCAGGTACTAATGGCCTTTCACGATGATTTTAAAATCGTCATGGTATATTCATGTCCATGACATATCACGATTTTAGATTCCACGACGATTTTCTAACCGTCGTGATATCTTTCTACGACTGTTAAAAACCGTCGTGAAATCTAGTTTTTCTACTAGTGTCAATGCTAATTTGTTATTATTTACAGTAAAATTACATTTTATAGTTCTTTAAAGTTTTAGAAGAAATTTTTTGAATTTATAAGTAAAATTCAGAGAAGAAAAATTGATTATCTTTTGGAATCTAAAATGTTTTGCCTTTTTATCTCATTAACTTCTTTGATAGTGATTTGTGTTGAGCTTTCTCTAGACACAACCTTATTCTCATGATCTTAAAGATTTCGTAGACAACACCTTCCCAAATGGCATGTGATATATTCACAAGATATTTACGTTAAAAGGACCACCATTTTATGCCTATAAACTTTTAAAAAATTTTCCGAAAAAAGTTAAATCTTTATTCTAATTTCTAACATCCAACCATAATAAAGTGAATTCAGCAGCCAGCAATTACAAAAAATAAAAATAAAAAATAAAATAACCCCCTGTCTCTCTCTCTCTCTCTCATGTATATACTACACCACCGTGGTCACGCGCACACTCAAACACCTCCCCAACATGATTTCTATTGTCAACATCCAATGAGTGGCAGTCCAAGACACGGGGTATGGCACACGGTAAGAAAGCAAAGCCCTGACGCAGCCAAATATTCTCTCCTGTCTCTCTCTGTCTCTAATTTCTATCTGATGTTTGTTGTGAAATGTGATTGGCTTAGAGATGAAAACGAGAGCCGTTGATGATGAAGCAGGCGACGCGGAAGCCAGAGAGCAGAGACGAAAACCCTAGGAACAGGAACCCGGCGAATCCAAGGGCTATGGATATGTCGGCCTGGACGCAGAACCCGTTCGATGCCTCACACGTGTCCATCGCCTCCTTCATCGCCCTCGCCAGTGCCGTTCCCGCCGAGTCCGCAGACAGTAACAGGTACGCGAACACCTACAAAATCATTTACGCCCCCCAACATTTTTTACAGCTTTTCTTTTTCTTTTTTTAATTGAAGAATAATTTTGAAAACCACAAAAAAAAAAAAAAAAAAAGGTTACTGAGAAAACCTGGTCATGGCCGAAGTCGAACCAGACCTGCAAGACTTCGGGAAAGAGAGTGGCTCCTCTAGAAATTTCCCAAACGGAAGCCACCATTTCGAACAGAGAGTACAGAGCTACTATTGCATTTGCTGCAAATACGAATCTGAATCGGAAACAAATCAAATTCATTATACACAAATATGTATGTGTGTATGTATATGGAAGCTGTTTGGTTGCTGAGAAAGTGGAAGAATAGGAAAGGAAAATGCGTTAAGGGTATGCGAATTTAGGTCGAACAGTGGAGGACGAACCTGAAAGCATCGAAATCGAACCAGCGAGGGGAGGAGGAGCCGCGGGAGTTGGTGAGCATGAAGACGGCGGAGGCAAGGGAGAAGGAGAAGGAGGCGAGGCGGAAGACGAAGATGAGGGAGTTGAAACGGCGGAGCTTCTGTATGGAGAGCGTGGAGTGGAAGGGAGTGGAGGTCTGGTAGTGGTGGTGGTGGCGCTGCTGCGGCGGCGGAGGAGACGGCGTCTCACCGTTCCGCTGAGACTGCTGGACCTGAGCTGAGCGCATGGTTGCGATGGCGGCGGCGGAGGAGGAGCGATGGGGAGTGGTGAGAGGGAGAGGGTGAAATCATGAGGGAGGGGATTGGGACGGGGGCCGTAGGAGGGAGATGGAGAGTGGCTTTAATTTGGAGATGGGGACGGAGTCACGGGTGAGGGCGTGAGGTCCATGGGGATGGGATGAGAGGGAGAGAGACAGAGAGAGAGAGATAGAGAGAGGGGGGGGGGGGGAGGGGAGAGAGAGAGAGAGTAAAATGGGAGGGAAAAGTGAGAGAGAGAGAGAACAGAGGGGAATTTTCAAGAGAGAGAGAGAAATGGAAAATGAGAAGGAAAGTGGGAAAAGGTTAGGAAAGAAAAGGAGGAGAGAGAGAGATGGAGAGTTCAAAGAAACATTAAGCAGCAGACAAGGCAGAGGGAGAGAGAGAGGGGAAAGCAGTGAGCAGAAAGAGAAAAAAGAGTTGTGGTTAAACTGGTAAAGGTGTTTGAGGGGACTTTCCTTCTCTTTCCTCTCCCTCTTTTTTGTTTCTTCTTTCTTCTTCTTATTATTATTATTTTCCCTTTTTTTTTCATATGTTTTTCTTCTTCCCAAACATAAGAGATTTTTTTTTTTTAAATATACCCTACGGTGAAAGCATCTCGTCATTTGTAGCTGATGGATCATTGACCGTATGCTGTGTAGAGCTGAATTTGAGTTTACATTTAGTGTTTGGTATTCAAGTTCATTTTGAATTCAATTATCCTTTAGCATAATTATACTTTAGGATTGATTTTTTATTTTTTATAAAAAATAATACAAATTATAACTATTTTTTAAAAAATTAATCAATTTTTTATTAATTTCAAATTCAATTCGAAAACCAAACGCATTTTGAGTTTTCAAAATATGAGTTTAATTGACAACGAAATGTTTGGAGTTAAAAAATATAAAAACTTATCTTCGTTTGGAGAGCATAGGAAATCGCGAATCAGACTTGTTGTACTTACTTCAACAAAGGAAGCGTTTTGATTTGAGATGAGAAATAGAAAAGAATTTTCAAAAAATTCATTTCTAATATTTTTTTTTTCATATAAATAAAGTGTATTTTTTCATTACCAAAAATATTCTTTCATACCCACAAATTGTGTAAGACTCCAAGAGGCTTTGCAATGGAATTAGATTGTAATATTTAGATAGAAAGATCTAAATGGAAACATTTGGAAAAAAAAAAAAAAACATTTAAATTATCATCCGAACTGAAGTTTTGATGTTAACATTTAAAACAATACATTTGAATAGAAATATTTGAACTTATGTTTTAAATTATGTCAAAATGAAAATATAAATGCTCCATTTAAGATGTGCAATGTTCAAACACATATTAGGATGGGTAGTTCAAATGAAATTACTCAAATTGAGACAAATGATTCTATCAAACAGATCATAAAATGTGTTTGAAAAAAAAATATGATAACATGGATTTTGTCCTTTTCCTTTTGAAATTCTATTCAATTTTTAAAAATTATTTCATTTCGACTTGAACTAAGAAAGTTTTGGACTTATAAAGTTAAAGTTTTCTTAGAGAGATTTAAAGATGTAATTAGTGAAAATGTATTTACTTTAAAAAAAAATTTTAAAAAATGGTTTGAATTTTTGGTTGGAGTGAAATTACCAAACTCTCGCTAAAAATAAAATTGGTACAGTAATTCTAATCTTAAAATTGATTTCTTTGATATGAATTGATGTAACATTTAAGACCAAAACTTAATATTTAAATCTAATGAATTAAAAGCCATATAAGTTTATCAACTTAAAAAAAAAAAAAAAAAAAAAAACACTCAGTGCTACAGAATTAGAACTTGAGTTGGTGCAAGCATTATTCTTAAATTAACTACTACATTTATGCTATCGGACAAAATATCTTGAGAAGATTCTTTTTTAAGCATTGTTACGTCAGTTTCATTAGTCACTGTTTAATTAAAGATTACAGTTTAAATTGAAATCGCAGCATTATTCCATATACTTCCTAATTTGAATACGAAGCTACAGCTCCATAAATGGAGTTCCCTTGTGGTAGATTTTTTTCCTTCTTTTTTTTTTTTTTTTTTTTTTCACTTCTGTATGCAGCTTCTTCAAATATATATAAATATTTATATTTATATTTTCTCTTCCCGAGCTATGCAGTTGCGTGGAATTAGCTGTAATTCCTTGCAATATGGATACCAAATTTGTTAAACTGAAGGCTAGGCTTTGCCCTTTTTTTTTTTTTTTTTTTTTTTTTTTTCCGCTTTAGCAATTTTTCATCATTCATTTCTTTCTTTGCCGGAGGGTTCGAGAGCTTTATATCTGTTTACCTTTTTTTATTCGTGTGCTCACATTAATTAACAAATAAAAATATCCCTGTTTTTTCTTTCTTTCCTTCTTCTTTTCCTTTTCTTTTTCAATTTTCCATAGGAAACAGCTACGTGATGGAAAATTGAGAAAACAATCTCCAAATACACATGTTAATGTTCCTCTTTTTTTTTTTTTTTTTTTTTTTGTTTGTATTGGCCTTTCCTTAATGATTGTTTGGATTTTAGACCTTTGTATATATCTAATCTGAAGTCACAAAAATTGAAATGTATATAACTTAGATAATAATTCAGAAAATAGCTTTTCAAAAGACAATCCCATAGTCACCCAAAAAACAGTGCCAACTGTCAAAGGAAGATACATAAAAGAAAAGGCCCATAAGAGACATTGTGCAAAATCCATGGCAGCCTTTGTTTAAATTGTTGTTCATTTTTCCATTTCACATTTGACTTTCTTCTCCGAACTTTCATAATTTGGTTTTGGAAGAGGACATTAAAAAATATATTACTCATAACCGATAAAGACTGTTTTTTAATCTCATATATATATATATATATATATATCAAAAACTGTTTGTTCTACATTTTTATTTTATTTTTAAAATAACTTTGATCAAATCCCATGGTTAGAAACGTAAGAACGAGTGCTTGCTATAGAATGGCGTAGAAAAAAACTTGTCGTACGAAAGACTTGAGTAGTTCCCACTTCACTTCCCATGCACCTAACGCCACTATTTTGGCATTAGACTTTTGATTCTTTGATTCACCTCTTAAGTCAATACTCAGCTGCTTCCACCACCTCCTCTTTTTTTTTTTTTTTTTTTTTTTTTGAGTACAACATGAGCTTCTTTTTTTATTTTATTTTTATTTAGGGAGCTTTTGATGTACCGGTTAAGAATATAATTTTTAGATTAAAATTAATTAATTTTTTTAAAAATAGTTATAATTTTAATCGGCTTTTCAGAAAAAAAAAAAAAAATAAATATTGGAATGGAACTTTTGGATCCAAACCAAAAAGTCAAATATAAACTTAATTATAAGGGTGCAACATGAGGACTTCCCAGCTCCAAGGAGGCCACCCAATCTACAGGTGGAAGTTGCTTCCACATGTTCAACTAATTATTATCTTGTAATAAACGTTGATGTTACTAAAAAAAGGTTTATATTATATGTATTTAATATTAATGAATATAAAGTTTGGAAACCCCAACTCCCCCCCCCCCCCTCCTTTTTTTTTTAATTGTTATATCAGACAATTTTTGTGGTTAGGGATGGTTAGGTAATTGGAAAAATGAATTTAAAGGGAAAAAAAAAACCTACACCATTTTACCATGTAGGTTGATGAAGACATTAACAAATTAACATTTTTTTTTCCTTGATATGTAAGTGGCCATTCTATATTGAATTCAAGACTCATGTTTGAACAAAAATCATCATACTCTAGAAAGTTACTAAGTTAAATAAATTTAAAAAAAAAAACCTCTTTACTTAAATTCTTACCGCAGTTACTGTGAAAAAGATGCGAGTTGTTGCGGGAATTCAGAATTTATAAATCTTTGTGTGGAAATATCAAACTAAGATAATAATTAATTATGTATTTATCTTGTATTCCTAGAATAATGAGATTCGGGTACTGATTTACCCAAATCTTCTCTTGTTAGCTGCTAATTTGTTAGGTTGTTATTTGCTTGTTATTTACTTCCTAAGTTTTAGGAAGTTATTTTCTCCTCTCTATTTAGCCGTGTAAACCTGATTCAATAAATGAGAAGTTCTTGTAGAGTATTCCAAAAATTTCACTTGGTATCAGAGCACTCTCTGAACCAATCCAATCATATTTCCTGATGGTCAAATACGGTATGGCCACAGAAAAACAATCCTCTTCTTCACCTGAAGTCATTTTAGGTTCTGATCTTCCCATTTCCAGCAGTCACACCATAGCCGAATCTGTCCCTCTTCCCATTACAGGACACAAACTGAATGGGAATAACTATCTTCAATGGTCGCAGTCCATTATGTTTACACCAATGGAAAGGGGAAGGATGACTATCTCACAAGAGAAATCGTTTCTCCAAAAGCTGGAGATCCTCATTTTCGACTCTGGAAAACAGAGAACAACATGGTAATGTCATAATTAGTCAATTCCATGACTAACGAGATATGGGAAAATTTCTTGCTTCACAACACGGCTTATGAAATATGGGAAGCTGCAAAAGAATTATATTCAAGCAAGGAAAACACCTCTGCAATTTTCGAGATAGAGACCATACTTCGTGATCTCCGACAAGGAGAATTCTCTGTCACTCAGTTTTATAATATCCTCACCCGTCATTGGCAGCAACTTGATGTTTTTGAAGATCACAAGTGGAGATGCCCTGAAGATGCCAAGATGTTCAGAGAGATCGTGGAAAAGAAGAGAATCTTTAAGTTCGTGATGGGACTCAACAAGAACTTGGATGAGGTTCGAGGACGAATACTGGGACTAAAGCCTTTACCGAGCATCCGAGAAGTTTTTTCTGAGATACGCTGAGAAGAAAGCAGGAAGAAGGTGATGATGGGAGCCTCACAACCTGCACCTATCACAGATAACTCATCTGCCCTAGCCACTCGAACAACTTAAGGCAGCAGCAATGACAACCGACCAAAGAAAGGAAGACCATGGTGCGACCACTGCAAGAAACCAGGCCATGCACGCGAAACATGCTGGAAAATACACGGAAAACCTGTTGATTGGAAGCCTTCGAAACCTACCTTTGATAGAAAAATCTGTGGCAATCATGCTACCCTTAAAGAGGGATCTCCTGCTCCTACAGAAACCAGTCCATTCAGCAAAGAACAGATTGAAGCACTCCAGAAAATGTTCTCCCATCAAAACCACATCAATACTGGATTTTTTGCACATAAAGGTAATTATTTAAGCGCCCTCTCTGTTAATTCCATAAGCAGCAAACCGTGGATAGTTGATTCTGGTGCATCCGACCACATGACAGGGGATGCCTCACTATTTCAACACTACAGTCCATGTAGATAAGGTCTTACAGTGAAAATTGCCGATGGTTCACTATCTAAAGTTGCTGGGACAGGTTCTATTATTCTTTCGGCAGACCTAACAATACAATCTGTACTTCATGTTCCAAACTTGGACTGTAACTTGTTGTCAGTTAGCAAACTCTCTCGGGATCTCAATTGTGTGGTTAAGTTCTTCTCAAACTTATGTGAATTTCAGGTTTTGGACTCGGGAAGACAATTGGCAGTGCTAGGATGTGCTCGGGTCTTTATCTTCTCCAAGTCGATAGTCCTTCTAGGAGACAAACTCACAATGCAGTATGTGTAGAGTCCTGAGAGTAAGACTAATAAAAACATAATTTCTGTTGATCATTCCAATAAAGAAAGTGTAGTCATGTTATGGCACTATCGCTTAGGTCATCCTAATTTTTTGTATCTTCAGAAATTGTTTCCATCTTTATTTATCAATAAAAGTTCGAAATTGTTTCAATGTGAGGTGTGTTAATTTTCAAAACATTGTCGTAGTTCTTATCCTGCCTTACCATACAAAGTTTCAAATCCATTTGCCATGATTCATAGTGATGTGTGGGGCCCTTCTAGGATTAAGAATGTTACTGGTACTAAGTGGTTTGTATCTTTTGTTGATGATCACACTAGAATCACTTGGTTATTTCTCATGAAAGAAAAATTTGAAGTAGGTCCAATATTCAGAAAATTCAACACTATGATTCAAACTCAATTCCAAACAAAAATATAAGTGTTGAAATCTGACAATGCAAGAGAATACTTGAGGCTAGTTTGGGTGATTATTTTGAAAACCAAGGCATTATTCACCAAAGCTCTTGTGTCGATACATCCTAACAAAATGGGATAGCCGAGAAGAAGAATAGACATATCCTTAAGTTGCTTGTTCCTTTATGTTCACCACACATGTTCCCAAACACTTTTGGGGTGAGGCAGTTCTCACAGCTACCTACTTGATAAATAGAATGCCCTCTCATGTCCTACACTTTAAGTCACCATACGACACCCTCCTTCACACTTTCCCACAACCCGTGTCTTAACAACTCTTCCCCTTAAAGTCTTTGGCTGTTTAGCATTTGTCCATATCCATGCTCAACATCGCAGCAAACTTGATCCAAAAGCTCTCAAGTGTATTTTTGTCGGGTATTCTTCAAATCAAAAAGGGTATAAATGCTACTCTCTAGTCACTCGAGGTTTCTATAATTTTATGGATGTTACATTCTTTGAACATTAACCCTTTTATTCCAAAGTCGATATTCAGGGGGAGAATTTCACTCAAGAATACCAACTTTGGGACATTGATAAACTAGATTCATCATGTGACCAGCATTCATCTTCGTCTGTCCCATCACGAGCCGAGTCACCATCAACCGAGTCACCACCAATTGAGTCACCACCAATAGAAATACCTTCAGCCGTCCCATATGTCACACCATTAGCCAAGTTCCCCTCCACCAAGTCACCACTAGACACGTCACTTCAAACCGAGTCATCACAGTCATCTCGTTAGTCACACACAACCTGCTGACACTTGTGAGTTACATGTCTATACTAGGGGAAACAAGACTCAACAGGAGAAAGGACCCCAGCCAACCGAGCATAGTCATGAGTCCAATCCGGATCTGGAACTACATAATTCAGCAGGTAATGATAGTTCCAGTAATGTACCTGATACAAGCCTTGATTTACCTATTGTCTTGAGAAAAGGCACACGGTCCTGTACCGATCATTCCATGCATAACTTTATTTCATATGGGAGATTGTCACCTGGTCATCGTGCTTTTGTGAGTAATCGGGACAGAGTACAGGTTCACGAGCCTAAATCAATTCATGAAGCACTTTGTATTCCAGAATGGAAAAAGGCTATTTAGGAAGAAATTCGTGCACTAGAGAAGAATGGAACTTGGGAAATATCTGAATTGCCATAAGGAAAACGTCTAGTGGGATGCAAATGGATTTTCACGATCAAACATAACTCAGATGGAAGCATAAATAGATTTAAAGATCATCTAGTGGTTAAAGGCTTCACTCAATCCTATGGGATAGACTACCAGGGGACCTTTGCACCAGTAGCCAAACTCAACACTATTCGGGTATTACTCTCTCTAGCCTCTAATCTTAAATGGCCTCTCTACCAGCTAGATGTGAAGAATGCGTTCCTTAACAGTGATCTTGAAGAGGAAGCATGCATGGAGATCCCACCGGGCTTTGAAACTTCAACCAACTCCAACAAAGTTTGCAAGCTCAAGAAGTTCTTGTATGGACTTAAACAATCACCGAAAGCATGGTTTGACAGGTTTACCAAAGTTGTGAAAAGGGTTGGATATGATCAGTGTCAAACGGATGACACCATGTTTGTCAAACATTCTCCCTCAGGAAAGAAGGCAATTCTTATTGTGTATGTAGATGACATCATATTAACAGAAGATCACAATGAAGAAATTCAGAAACTCAAAAGCTTTCTAGCTAAAGAGTTTGAGATCAAAGACCTAGGCAATCTCAAATATTTTATCGGCATAGAGGTAGCTCGATCCAAGAGAGGGATTTCGGTTTCTTAGCGGAAGTATGTCCTAGATCTATTAAAGGAGACGGGAATGCTTGGGTGCAAACCAACAGACACGCCGATGGACTCAACCACGAAGATAGGCAGCAAAGACAGCGATACTCCAGTTGACAACGGAAGATATCAAAAATTAGTTGGGAAACTTATTTATTTGGCTCACACCAGACTGGATATCAACTTTGCTGTTAGCACAGTAAGCCAATTCATGAACGACCCAACTGAAGAACACATGGAGGCTGTGTACAGGATCTTAAGGTACTTGAAGATGACACCTGGTCAGGGTTGTTCTTCCAGAAATCAGCAAGCAGAAAAGTTGGAATATTCACTGATGCAGATTGGGCAGGCTCTGTAACTGATAGGCGGTCTACCTCCGATTATTGCTCTTATGTATGGGGCAACTTGGTTACTTGGCGAAGCAAGAAACAATCAGTAGTCTCACGCAGCATTGCAGAAGCTGAATTCAGAGCCCTTGCACACGACATTTGTGAGGGAATATGGCTGAAGAGAGTACTTCAGGAGCTGAAAGTTCCAATTTCAGGGTCCATGAAGGTGTTGTGTAACAACCAGTCAGCAATCAGCATAGCCAAAAATCCAGTCCACCATGATAGAACCAAACATGTGGAGATAGATCGACACTTCGTCAAAGAGAAGATAGAAGACAACACTATATCACTTCTGTATCTTCCGACCAGTCAACAAACCGCTGATATTCTAACTAAAGCTTTGCCGAGGAAGATCTTTGAAGGCCTTATTTCCAAGCTAGGTTTACTCAACACATACAACCTAGCTTAAGGGGGAGTGTGGAAATACCGGACTAAGATAATAAATAATTATGTATTTATCTTGTATTCCTAGAACAATGAGATTCGGGTACTGACTTACCCAAATCTTCTCTTGTTAGCTACTAATTTGTTAGGTTGTTATTTGCTTGTTATTTAGTTCCTAAGTTTTAGGAAGTAGCCGTGTAAACCTGATTCAGTAAAGGAGAAGTTCTTGTAGAGTATTTCAAAAATTTACACTTTGCCTATTTGCGTAGAGCATAAAATGCACAAGAATAAAGAAAGAAAGAAGAGACTATTTTTCGGTAGAATGGTCTCTTAACTTGTTTTATTTAGCAGTAATATGTGCTTATTTGTATTTTTATCTCTTTGCATGAGCAAAGCTCACAAGCATGACTCAAGTACATCGCAAGATCACGAGCCATTATGTTTGCATTATAGACAATTTGAACAAACAAAAGGAGCAAATTTCCTAAACTCAAAATCATCTATCTATTTTCCCTGTCGATCTACTTAAATTTAATTTTGACACGTCGACTAGTCCCTAATGGAATACACCCCTGTTTCCTTTCTTCTATCCCTTCCATTGATAAAATCTCTTCCATCATCCTTCTTTCTGTACACGACCAGACAAAAAACTCTATCAAATGACTACCATTTTTTGAAGCAAAAAGGGGATCCTTATCGTCCATTGAGGAACGTACGATAGCACCAGAAAGCTTCTCCAGTAGGACCGAAACCAGTGAAACATCACGTTTGAAAACTTTGTAGGATTTAGTTGCTCCTAAACCAGGTCGGAACAATTTATCGAAAGATTTTGATTTAGGTGCAACCAAATCCTTTAAAGCTCACACAAGTCTTGTCTAACTATACGACTCTTTATCAGAAAAAAGAGAAACAAAAGCTTTAAAAAACCACCCTACGACATCTCTTGTGTGAGAGGAAACGAGTAAAGTCAACAACTTAATCACACATATATAACTGAGCCAATGCCCGTAATGAACGCTTCTATTATAAGAAGCCAACGGTTGTACTAAACAACCGAACAAGGTTGTAATTCAACAAGCATGATGACTTAGAAAAAAGTTCTGGAAAGATCAAAGAACCGTCAAGACTCGCAAGTAGTTTAGAGAAATATTAGAGACAATTAGAGATGAAACTATAGGAATATCTAACCATAGAAACTGAAAAATATGCTGAAACAGCAGTCTCTGGTCAATTGCGGATGAATTAAAAGTCTAGAGGATGAACGTGCTATGGTCTCATAGCAATTACCCACCCTTCTAAAAGATATTCTGGAGACAAAAGTTGCATGCGAAATAAAAGATAATATAGAGAATCACAACATTTCTTGCGACTTCCGGACACAGCGGCTGACTTTCTTCCTGAAATCACTTCTTCTCTCTCTCCATTCTTTCTGGAATACATCGACAGAGAGGTCTCAAATTAAAGTTCAACACATCACTAAGTTAAAACAGGTGAGAAAACGTAGAAAATATCATCACGTACCGCAGCTTCAACATTTGCAGGAGACTCATCATTAGGGCTGGAAAGCATCGATATAATACTCAATACTATACTCTCAACCTACAAAATGCACATAACATCCAGGAACAGAACTTTATAGACAAGAAAATTGGAGTGGAAAAAAAAAATGACACCTACCGTAAAGAAAATTGCAAAATGCTCTATAAAGTTAAATCATCACAGTGTGCTACTTAAGTTTAACTCATCACAGAATGAGTGCTGATCGCACAATTATATTACATATGGCTATGACAACTTTCCATAGACCCAATTTTGATCATCAGCACACAATTGCCCCTGTATTTCAATGTTTTAACTCCTCGTCGTGAGGGAGGATTTTAACATAATTGAGGTTTCAACCGATTTTGTAGGTAAGCAAAAGTTATAATACCCCAAGCACTACTCACTCCATCACTACTTTAAAAACAAACATGAAAGTACACATTCTATAAAGTTGAAGCATGTCCTAGTCTAGGCACAAAAGAGGTGGCCACGACACAATTTACCATTTTTAAGTATATGTAGCAACAGAAAACTTGACAATTGACACCACTGTAATGCACCCACGAAGGCGTAACAAATCAATATATTCCATAACTAGTTTCATATCTTCTCTCAAGCAAAAAAAAAAAAATACGTTGTGTAAAACAATAAAAAAAAATTAAAAAAGAAAAAAAAAACCCCAATAAACCCCAACTCAACTCAAGCAATCTTTGCAAAACTAGAGTTGTGCTAGGATTTAAGAACAAGCACCTCAATCCGGGCTTAGGTTGAGATCCATAATGCAATTGTACAATTCAGTCTCGTCAAACAAATCTCAACCTTCAGTCAGACAACTGGCCACCACCAAGTTGAACTGCGAATTAGAGCTAACATCAGATGATCACAACTGTTTATTGGTTAAATAAGACACAGAAACTCAATCAGTGACCACATGTGCAGCTCTGAGTTTTCACTCTTCATTCTCAACTTTTGCATTCAGAACTCTAACTGACAAACTGCTAGTCCAAGACCTCACGACCTCTAACGTTAAGGTTAACTAAATGAAAGGAAACGAAAATATATATATATATATATGTATGCTCCAGTTACCATAATTGTGAAAGTGATTGGCAGTTTCTACCACAGATATAACCAAATCCTAACCACGGACAAGTAACATCATTTATAGGTGCAACAAAAGGAGCTAAAACACCATGGGACAAATGTACGAAGCATCGGAACCATAGCAATGGACATTAAAGAAACAATGATAATCAAGGAAGAGATATGCCAATACACTTCAAATACATACCGTATGGACCGGACTCCAGCGCTCACTCGCAAGCTCATAGCCATTCGGATCGTCACCGGGAGGATGAAGAATCGAAATGCAAACCTTCCCATCGGCGTAAACTGAAAACCAGAAGGGAAATTTTCCCAACCAAGAAAGGAAAAGAAGTTAGTAAAATGTGATGTTACAATTCAAACGAATTAAAAGAGTGATATATACACAGATATATACTACCATTGGGATGCCACATCTCCGAGGTAAATCTCACTGTTGGAGGGCTGTTTGGGTAGTTGGAGGGAAAGCTCATTATGGCATTAAAGTAACCACCCTCACTGCCACAAAAATAATGGCAATACAAAACTTATTCAGGTCGGTTCCTCAAAATATATGTACTGATCAATTTGAACAGGAAGCAAAAACAGAAAAACATTAAAAGAACAAATTTTTTTTGTTATATATATATACATATATATATATATTTCATACAACATAAATCAAGAACAATAATTCGAGGAATAAATCAGAAATTAAATCAGTGAAAGAGATCAAGAACAAATCTTTTTTTTTTTTTTTTTTTCAAAACCAACTCAAATAATTCGACGAAGCAATGAGACAATTACAAAGTTAAACAAGAACAATAAATTTTTCTTTTTCAGAAATTCAATCAAGAATTCAATTAACCTAGAATCAAACTGAATTACGAGACCCAAAAGGAAAACAGAAAAAGATCGATATAGAACGTACTAGAGAGTATCTGGAGGTCCAATAATGGTGACGCTCCATTCAAAGACATTGCTCTCGTCGACAAGACCAGCGGAGAAGCCATCGACGGGGTGTTTGTTGAGATCTAAAATTCAACAGAAAAGAAACGAAAATAAATCAGAAAAAAAAAAAAAAAAAAAGATCGAAAGGAGAGGAGAAAGAAGAAGATCGAATGGAAGAGAATTGGATTGACCTCTGAGCTGCTTTTGTAGGAGGAGGCAAGCTTGTGACGCGGCCATTGAAGAGGAAAAGTCGGAGGGAAAGAGGAAGAAGAAGGTCTCTATCTGGTGTGCGAAAAAGAAGAATGGAAAAAAAGAGAAATAAAAATCAAAACGAAGGCAGTGGCATTATATACGCCACCAAGGACGGAGTGAGGTGGATTACCAATTACCGACTTGTTTTTTTTTTTTTTTTTTTTTTTTTTTTTGAGGGAATTACCAACTTGCTTTTGGACTTTTCATCTCGCTCTCTCTCTCTTTATACCCATAGATTGAGTATGGGAAAAGTATAGATATTTTTTTTTATATCTTTAAAATAATAAATATTCTTCAAAATAATTGAGGCGGTATTTTCTCCCACTTGGAGTGCTTGGAATCGAGATGATCGTCGGCATGCTGTCTCTCTCTCTCTTTCCCCCTTCTTTTGCATTAATTTCTTTAGCATTAAATTGCAAATTTTTTCTTGCCTAAAAAATATATAATTAATTTATCCACTACATATTCTTTTACATAATTAAAAGGGGTGATAGGTTTCTTAGGGGAGTTTCGATCATTTCTTAATTATCCTTGAAAGTAGTTTTTTATTATTTTTATTATTATTTTTTTTTTAGAAATAAAGAATATGGGGTGGTTCCATCTTTTTCAAGATTTCCAACTCTACAAACAGGAACGTTTTTTTAGGTATGACAGATACATGTTCTTTATATTAGTTTCTCTCAATCATCCACTTGAGACCTATTATGCTTTCACCAAATCAAGTTTCAACAGTCAAAACTGAAGTAGGACCTAAGGAGAGACAGTGAAAATCAAACCTTGATCGACGAAGGGGAGATGCCTAGTAAATACTTCCCACCTCTTTGCCATCCCATCTACCCTCACCGTTGCTTTTTGTGCTCTATTTTTTAGATGTGCATCGTGTATACAGGGTGAAAAATAGTTATGCTATACTTTCAAATTGAAAGATTTTTTTTTCTTAATTTCACTTAAATTGTCACATAGCATAACGATTTAAAACTATGCTCTATTTATAAGGTTTTTTTTAATAGATGATTTTAGAAATGTTGTCCTTAGATCTTTATTTATTAAAATGTGTCGCATGAGTTTGTAATTTAAGACCTAAACGCAATATTTTTAAAAGATTGGGAACCATAATAAAATTTTATCCTTTTTTTAGTAAAAGATGGATTTGACTCTAGCGAATTTACAGCTTGTATCATGCTTAAGCATTATATTTAATAATCGACACCACTAAATCACAAGCTGTAGAGTTCCAATCCTTCTCAAAGAGGGAAGCGTTTTGCTACTTAAGGGGTAAGGGAAGAAAAAAACCATTCAACTTCTTCGCTATATACACGGGTAATACTGCATTTCACTTGTTTCTAAACCACTTTACTAATTTCTATATATACATGTGTGTGTATTTAATAATGTAAGACTTTTGGCTTACACCTTTCCACAACGGTATTTCTAAACCATTTACTTGTGGGGGGGAAAAAAAATCCTAGTATGGGCCAAGATATTCAAGAACAAATGATTTTAGACGAGATTCCTGAATACGTCTATTGGATGATATTCTTGACAAGATTCATATAACCAAAATTCTTCGGCGTAATTATGATATAGGATTATACGGCATTATAGTTTACCACGTAACAACACATCACAGCGTACACGTGTAGAATCTTGTCTCTGATAATTATTAAAGTTTTCTTCTTCTTCTTCTTCTTCTTCTTCTTCTTTTTTTTTTTTTTTTTTTTTTGAGGAAAACGTTAATTAAAATAACACATTAATATTAATTTTTTTTTTCTTTTCTCACAATAATTTTAGACGTTTACCATAGAATGTGCAAAGATATAAAGGAAGCCGTTGATTTTAGTTGGAGTTTTGAAGATATTTTAATTAGAGTTGGGTTGATGTTTTAAATTATATTTTTGGTTAAAAATGAATCATTTGAAATTAAAAAGTATAAAAATTTAAAATGTGTTTACAAAAAAAATTAAATAAAATATGGATATTGTTTCGTTATTTTTGTTATTTTATATAATTAAAAAATATATATTTTATTTTAGCTTGAAACAAGAAAACTATAGATTTTTAAAGTTCAATTTTTAAGAGAAATTAAAATATATAAATAGTGAAATTGGTTTATTTGTAGGAAAAAAAAAAAGACAAAATTTTGTTGGAGATATATATTTGATTGGAATGGACGAACCCAATCTATGCTGATTTTTAACCCCCCGGTTAAAGATAGAAAGTGCTAAGATATTGCCTATGCTAGGGCCTAATAAAAGCAAAAACCATGGTGGATAACAAATATTGAAGAATTTATTTTTTATCATTCTCTTTACCATGCAACACTCCATTCCATTTTCCAAAAGCAAGATATCACTTTATTCCTCGCCGAAAGTAAATTTGACATATATATATATATATATATATATATGTAATGTCCCTTGGGAAATGTTGGCCTTGAGGCCCTTGAAAATGTTCCCCTCACTTTCATGTATATTCTATTATATATCTCTTGTATTTCTTTAATTTGCTCGCGGAGAACTCTTTTTACTCTTTTTTTTTGGTTAAATATTGCTTTATTTGAAATTGATATAGGACTTGTGATTACAGACATAATATATCGATTATTTTATACGTGATGAAATCATAAGATTTAAAATTTGAATCTTTCACTCAAAATTAAATAAAAAAAAAAAGAAAAAAAAAAAAAGAAAAGATATTGCAGTTTAGGATCTGAGTTGTTTTTTTATTTATTTATTTGTTTCTGAAATCAGATTTTTGGGGAGCAAGACGTCTGAGATGGGCATTGGTTACATATTGCTTTTCCTTTTATTTGTCAATTGTTGCTAAACATGAATTCGGTTTATGTGTACTTGTTTACACTGACCCGGACGCGGGGGCGATGAGGGGGATGGGTTTTTTATTTTTATTTTTTATTAATTTTTATTTTTTTTTTTAGCATAGTAGGTGTTTTTTAAGTAGGTATATGTATAAATTAATCTTGACCTCCTTAAATTAAAAGTTATCTATATTTTTGGGAGATTTTATTTATATCCACAATATTGATAAATATTCCCTTAAAAGTCAATAAAAAATTTCTAATATATTTTTACCCTACAAGAACATTACCTTAAAACTATTAAAAATAAAAATGCTCATACCCCCACATACCTATAAATGAAAATATTTTTTTATAAAATTATTAAAAAAACATACATCACATTAACCATAAGTTGAAATAATGTTTAAAAAATAAAAAAAAAATCTTAAGAAATTGTTCTAAACTGTTCTAAAATCTAAATTGTTTTCATTAATTTATTTTCTTAAGAAATTTTTATAACTAGATGAAAAATTTTAATGAAGGATTCAAGTGAAATAAAAAAAATAAAAGAAAATTATATTTTTGAAGAGCCAACAACTATTGATATATATATTTTAAATTTTTTAATTCATTAATATTATGTGTTTTTTTTTCTTTTAATATTTGAAAATGATTCTCTATGGTTTTTTATGTGATTATTCTTTTTATTTATTTTTTCTTGCTATATTTGTTTACATGATTCTATATTTATATATATTTTTAAATGCAATATTATATTTCTTGATTTTTGATTTAGACATTATAATTTTTCTTTTTTACTAATTCCCCCTCTCTCTCTCTTAGAGATACTTTATATATATATATATATATATATATATTTAAATGGCTTTACGTTTTCTTTTTTGAGAATGAAAATATTAATTTTTTTTGTATTTAGATTTGTTATTTATTTTTAATAAAACTAAAATAAAAGTGGGTGTATGAGACGGTTATATGTGGTATTATATAAAAAACATTTATAAAAGGATAGATTTACTATGTTTATGTTAGAAAACATTTATTAATATTATGCATGCGAATATAACCACCCATATTTTATTAGATAAATAATTTGGATTTTAAGAACTAAAACAGTTTTATTAAATTCATAAACATTAGTGAGTCTAATGACTTTAACTAAATTTTTTTTTGGATCCCCTATTAATAAATGATGACTCCATTATTACTTGTTTAAATTCATTTTTACCTTCCATTAATAATATAATATATCATCCTTAATTAATATAATCTTTTAATTATCTTCATATGATATTATAATTGAAATGATATTTTTAATTGATGTATATTTATGATAATATTAGAGACACATAAATAGGACATAAATAGAGTGACGTAGGAGTCTAAGTTCACTCAAAGTTGCTATAAATATTATTTCTTCTTTTTTTTCCCCCTTACTGTATCTTTGCAAGAAATTCTGATTAACTACTAAGTATAGAACAATTTACACTTCAGATTCGTGTAAGATCTTTCGGTGCAGAAGTACAAAATTTTAGAGAAAAGAAAAAAACGTTCCATAGATCCTTCTTCCTGGCCGCTGAGGGAATAGTCTGATATTTTGTCCAATTTTTTTATATCCTAAAATGATGTATAACTATTAACTAACAATAATGTACCAATGCCTTGAATGTTTAATAATTGATTTTTTTTTATTATTTTTTTTTAAGGTTTTATTTTGAGTTTTATATTTGAGTTTTTAAAAAGTTTGAAGCGCTTGATTCAACTGCCGGAGCCGCTCCTCTTTCTGCGACCGCCGCCGCTGCCGCTCGCTTCTCCTCTCTCTGCCGCTTATTCAAAATCAGGTTTGGCGATTTTTTTTTTTTTTTTTTTTTTAAATTTGATTCTTGTTTTTTTTCCCCCCTAATATTTAGGCTGATAAGTGTTTCAGAATAGATTTTTAATACTTTTCTGATAGGTGTGAATATTTAATGCTGTGTGCACATAATTCCGTGCTAATGTTTTATCCTTTACATGACCCTTAATAGATATTATATATCATGTTCATATTCCAACTAAGCGGTGGAACTTGACGTTATTATTTCTGTCAATTTTGATTGCCACCGCTGAAGTACATCTAGGGAAAAGTACTTTACTTGTACCTCTAATTAATTAATCAGTTGACGACATACAATGTTCTCTCCGTTCCTCTAAAGTAGACTCTATTTTGTGCACATATATATATATATATATATATAGTTAGTGAATGTGAGTATCACATTCTGCTCTAAACAGTCATTTTAGTGAAAATCAGGAAACCCAACAATTTTGTCAAGGATAAAGTGTTGTTTCGGCTTTAAAAGTTAAGAGGGCATTTGATAACTTAAATCTCACGACGATATGAAGAGATTGTATAACTTAAAAGCATTTTTATAATATGAGGAATCTGTTGGTAATCTGCCACCGCTCCTCTCTCTACCACCGCTGCCGCCGTCGCACGCTAACTTTATAAATTTGTTTATTTGTAGCTTTTGGAAATATGGTTCTACACAATTCAAGATTTGGAAGTGGTTCGAGACGAATGGGTAAGAGAATTGATCCAATTTATTAGTTGAACAGTTAATTTAGCAATTTTTTGTTTTTCTATTTTTAGGAGAGATTCAGACTTTATACAGTAATTATGTTGCATAATATAATATTTTCTTTATAATTTTGGATATTATACATTATCAGGTGTTATTGTATTTGTGTACACTTTTTTCAGTGGTGCTTGCATTATTAATTTGTAAAAGAAAAAATATTAAATATATCAGGTTTTATTGTATTTATGTACAGTTTTTTCATTTGGGCTTGCATTTGTAATTTGTAAAAATAAAAAAAAGGCCCTTGTTGGCTGACAAAAAATGGAGCTTTGAAAAAAAAAGTTGACTTCCTCGTCGTCTGCTGTACAACGGACGAGGAAGATAATAATATCTCATCGTTTTACAACCAACGAGAAAAGCAAGGGACTTTTCTCGTCCCTTGCTTCCTCGTCGGTTTGCTGACCGACGAGGAATGTTTTCCACGTCGGTTTTGAACCGATGTGGAAGTTAGCATTTTTTTGTAGTAAGTTCAAACATTTGTAAAGAACATGCAGGCGTATATACATAGTGCTTTGGTTAGCCAATTGTCTTGATCAGGAAATATATTGTCCGTTTGGTAAATGAGTTGAGTTTGATCGGGAAATATATTATCCGTTTGGTAAATGAGTTGAGTTTGAGATGAGATAAAATTTTTAAATTTGAATTGAGTTGACTTTTTAAAAAATAATTATAAATTTTATTGAATTTTCAGAAAAAGAAAAAAATTAAGATGAAAAATTACAGTTTAATTTGAGGCCATAATTGAGAAATAGAAATATGTGTTATCAAAAGATTTCCTATTATTATTTCTAGTATGAAATGAGTCAATCATCCACTTAGCCTCGCTTTTTTCACCTAATTGGTTTAGGTTCATTCTAGAATAAAAAGCCGTTTAGGAGGAAAGTTATAGGCCAACTATATATGACATATAACCTAACATATAAATATAATGTAGGCACGATGTCCATGTGAGGGCCAGACTCGTAACTTTTCCAAACAAATTGCCAATTGAATATTCAATGTTCTGTGTCTTTATAATCATTTCCCAAAATTTTTAAAATTAGCCGTCTTTAGAGTTTAGAACAAAAATATATTTACACACACGCGCGCGCTTATATATATTACCATTAAACGACACATCGTTTGGATTTAAATACTGCATCAAACGACTTGTCGCATGACGACAGCTCCTTCTTTTTTTTTGAACTTTTTTTTTTGTTGGGGATAAATGCATGACGACAGCTTATTTTTAATATAAAGTAGTCTGTCGTTTGTTCGACTGGAAAGACAAATTTCTGAGTGCCGACAATGAACAATGTATGTAATTTTACAACCTTGAAGCTCCTAACGACATGCCATTCTATCAAACGACAGAAATTTTCAGGCTACAGATGACATGACGTTTTCAAACTTCAATGACAACAAAGTTTTGAAGGCCTCGTTTGGTGAAGGAGTTTAAACTCAAAATTTTCATCTCAGTTTTTGCCTTTTTCTGAAAAGTCAATAAAAATTATAACTAGTTTTTAAAAAATCAACCAACTCAACTTAAAAATTTCAACTCAAACTTAAAATTTTCAACTCAAACCGTTTCACCAAATGGATCCTAAATGACAAAAACTCAAAATACAAACCACATTTTCTTTTTTGAACTAACAAAAGACATTTTTTTAAAGCTAGCCAAAGCTTTTCACTAAATTTGAAGGTCAAACATAACAATATTACTACCACACATAGGTGTCTCGTCAATCAAGAAAAGTTACAGCTAGTTTGTTTTTTATTTTTTAAGTAAATGTCATTTTTTTAATAAATTAAGTAAATGACATTTCGTTTCAACATCAACATTTTTTAAAAACATTATCTTAATTTTTTAAAGGGGAAGTATTATTTCTGATATTTCTACAAACATATGGAGTAATTTCCTCGTTTCTTAAGACTTAACTTAATCCCACATTCCAAAAAAAAGAAGAAGAAGAAGATGATCTCCCGTTATCAGGAACGTAGGCAATTAAGGATTGTAGCCTCCCTCAGCTTCTTTTCCCCCTCTTATGTACCTATGTATATATAAGCAAATGAGTGTACAAATATAAATAAGCGCATAAATTCCCCTAAAGATGAAAAATCTAATCCATATCCCACAAAATTTCCCAAACAGTTATTAGTCCTCCTAACAAAACTTCATGACTTCATCACTGCTTTAATGATTTCACATTATACAGTGTAATAATCAATAATTATTTAAAAGGAAAGTTATATGTAAAAGCAAGAAATTTAAGATGATTTAGAAATGAGTGAATTACGATAATATCTATGTTTTCTTGTAAGCTGTATGGAGTCTAATTATCATCCGAACATAGAATTAGCAAGCAATTGACCTTTAGGTATTCTATATATATGTATTACTTTGCCCTGATTCTATAAATCTTGTTCTCCTTACCTAAGAAACAGATTATCAATAAAGTGGTCCAAAACAACAAAAGATTGCTCAACTTTGTTATATCTAACTCATACCTGCTCTAACTTCCTCCATTAAGCAAGCCAGGAATTCTAATTTCAAACAAATAAGTTGTCACAGATAAGAACTTTGTAAGATTCAAACCAAATTTCTTAAACAAGTTAAAACTGATCGTTAAGACCAAAAATATTTTTCGCAGCGAGGTTAAACAGACGGGACAGGCTCAAACACAAGCATAACAGGAAATTCCAAGAAGACAAACCAACTTTAATCAGAAAAAGGGCTAAAAGTGAATCCGATTGATAGCCTCATAAAATGCAGACAAAACTAAAATCCCCATTAACAGTGCTAATTCTATCATTATAAGTTGTCTCATTAGTGGTCAACCAGACATTGCACCATTATTGCAATTTGTATTAGTCTTCGCCCTTCATAATTATGCTTTGCTTTTGACAACTTTTTTCTCAGTGACAAATGTATTGGAATCACTTTACAAGTCTTGCTGCTATACTATAGCCTCATGAAACAGCTGCAGAGACCTTTCGTCATAGAGATATGATAGATTACTGGATATCGATAAAGATTTGACGATTTAAAATGATATTATGTCAAAGTAGATATATCAAACGAAAGTTATCCATTTTATAAAAACAAACATTTTAGATACTCTAAGTCATCTAAGCATCTAAATTGAACAATGACCATGAACAATCGACCTTAAATTATGGACTTCACTTATAGATAACAACTTGGATTTTGGATTTTTTTAAGGAAAAAAAAAAAAATCTAACTTCCAATTCAAAAAATCTAGTGTGTAATTATGAAAAATCCCAACAGTTTCATGATCTCACAGTTACTAATTCAAAGAACTTTGCTTTCATTTATTTCCTTGGTTTAGGCTATTTCAGAATGAAACTCATTTTGAAATGGTGCTTGTTTCATAATGAAAAGTCATTTTGAAAACTTGGGATGCAAAATGCCGTACTTGATGTAACAATCATATGGTTACCGTGACAATTGCCTAAAGAGAAGTCAACCAACCTACAATTGACCACTCGACAATGGACTGTCTTTCTCTCTCTCTCTTTCTTTCTCTCTCCTCTTATCAACTCAATCCGTGTATATCATTGGATTCCCAATCACCTTTAGCAAAAAAAATTTTATACTTTTCAAACTCCTCAATGATAAACAGAATAGTGACTCACTCACAAAATAGCCTCATAATGCATATAAATACCCCATACCTTAAATTCTCAAACACCTCCCAAGTCCACAGAAAGGCCACTCCAACAAAGATGAAGAGGAAACAAGTTTTCGTATACCTTCTCTTCGCATTCCTCCTGCTTTCTTCTCGATGCCGATACTCGAGTACTGCCTCTGCGATTCGAGCCGCTGAATCCGGTAACTTGTCTTAAGATTTCCCAGAATTGGTTAAAACTAACTGAGCCTAACTCTTTTTGTTTTGTTTTGTTTTTTTTCCTTTTCTCCTTTAGTTAAGCTCAATATAGAACATGTACCGGAAAGGAAAACTTTGGTTTTAAGACAAATGTTGTCCACTTGGGTAATTCTACTATACACTACTATGTTTAACGTGTACTTGTACTGTCCAATCTCTAATTATATTCAATGAACATGAATTTTGCTCTTTCCATGTGAAAAAGGTTGAGTCCAGAAAGATTGGGAAAGACAGCATTCACAAAGTTCCATCAGGACCGAACCCGATCGGTAACGGGCACCCGCCATCTATTCACGGTTGAGAAGGGCAGGACTTGTTCTGCATTATGGTTAGCGTTAGCAAAGTAGTCACCCCAAGAGAAAAAAAAAATGCATTTCCATAGATGCATTTTTGTGAGCTTGAACTTGGTCAAATATTCTGCAGAAGTACTTATTCCTAGAAAGAATCTCATATTACTTGCACAAGGATGTATGGTAGCTAGTTAAAATTATAATTATTATTTTTATATATATATTTTTTTTGCTGAAAATCTGTTTGGGAATTCATGTTATAGGCTATGATAATACACTTGTGTACTACTTTTCATGACCAAACTCCTGCAAGATCAGTCATGGTTTTTCCTTGTTATTTTTACTAGTTTTGAGGCATGTTTGTATTTGATTTATTGGATTTTTAGATATGTGAATCTAAAATTTAAGTGGGGACGTATATGAGTATATTTATTTTAGTAAGACAAATAAGGAAAACAAATTTCAATGAGGTAAATATTGAAAAAAAAAAAACAAGGAAAATGTCAAAAGGAGGGCAAAAATGAAAAAGGAATAAAATTTAGGGAGGAAAGTGAAAAAATAAATAAATAAATAAAAGAAGGCACTTTTATTATTAACTAAAAAGTGAGAAAAATTAAATAATAAAATAAAATAACATAAAAGGGAGGAAACGAAAAAAAAAAAAAGTAAAAAAGTTAATTTTTTTTTTCCTTTTTTTTGGAACTTAGAGAAGGAGGGATTCGAAATCTGTATTTTTTGGTAGAGTCATATGTAGTATTACTATTAAGTTATACTTGCAATCGCTAAAGAAGGTAAAATTTTAAAGAAATGGAAAAAAGAAAACAAAATCAACAAAGACGGTGAGTTTTAGTTGAAAGTAGGTAAAACAATGTCATTTGTTAACATTTCTATAAATTGTATATACAGATAAGGGTTTGGCTATAGACCCCCACTTAAGAAATGAAGGGTCATGCCCCCCATTTAATCTGGATCATTCACTTAGAATTTTAGAATTAATTAATGAAAGAAAGTGATCGGACGGCTGAGAGTTTGCAAGGGTATTGAAGGGCAAAATCTAATGAAGAAAAATTGGAACTTGCTTCTTTGGGTTATAGGATGTGTTCACTTATGCGTAATTGGAGTAAGTATGAATCAGAGTGAGTAGGATTCGGAGTAGACATGATTCGGAGTGAGAATTCAGAATCCGAATAAGTTGTTTACTTGGTTCTAGGATTCGGAATTGGAGTCACTACGAATCCCATTCATGCATTTATTTGAATCCAGAATCGGAATGAATTGTTATAAATTTAATTGTATACCTCTTTATTTATTGTGTTTTCAAAAATTAAAAAAACGAATAATTTTTATTTATTTATTATCATTCTATTAATCAAAAGTAAAATAATCATTATGATATTAAGGTAATAAAATTAAATTGTGTAATTTTTTTGTTTTAAAAAATTAAAAAGAGTAAAAAAAAAATGAATTAAAATAAGTAAAGCATAAAAAATATAAGAATAGAAAAAAAATAATATATTATGATAAAAAAAAAAGGTTCTTTGTTTACTCTTAATAAAGTTAATGGTAATTAGAATAGTTATATAATATTAAGTTAATAAAAATATATTATATCTAGTTAATTTAATACATGTTATTATTTTTTAATACAATATTTTGTAAGTAAACTAAGGATAATATAGTAATTTAATATTAATTGTAGGTATGAGAGTCATAATTTAGAGGGGGAATATGAGATTGCCAATCTCATTTCCCAATCCCAAATTTGTGTGAGGCTCACCATTTTCACTCCTATTTTAGAAAAAAAATGAGTAAATAAATAAATTATTGACTCCTATTCTCCATTATCCATCCTCATTCCCTATTCCTGATAAGTAAACATGTCATAGACAAGCATTCATTGATTCTGAACTAGGGCAGCGTAGCCCCTGCAGACAAGCATAGATAAGCATAGAGCTTGAATTCAACTCTGATATGCAAATATTCATTAAAAACATATTTAAATATTTAAATAATTAAAATTAAAAATTCGGCAAAAAAAATTAAAAAGAACTGGTTTTTTATTTCTTTATGAAAGAGAAATCTGATTTGCAATTTAGTGACTATATAAGCAAGAAATTTACCAAAAATCATAACATAACCAGTGAAGCAAGCAAGGATTTTATTATTATTTTTTTCCAGTTTATCTTGCAAATTTACAGGCCAACAGGGTCTTCTTTTACAGAGTTATAGACTATATAAGCACAAAATAACCCAATACAAAGCAAGTCATCTCTAGCTTTTCAATCTTCCTTAAAATATTGAAAATTTCCTCGTTCTTTCTACCAACCTTAGCATGCGACTCCAACAAAGTCTCATTTTTTTCATCTAGCATTGGAGTTTTGATCCAACTGCTACTTCTTTCCATTTTTTCTTCTATATATATATATATATATATATATATATATTTTTTTTTTTTTTTAATTTGTAATTTGCAATTTCGTGGCCTAACCATTACTACGAAAACTGCACTTCAAAGCCTAAAACGACACCAAAACACTCATCTGACTCTTTCTAAAAAAAATTACTAGTACATGTCTTTTTGTTATGATTCTTTAACAAACTTTTATGATTTCCACCCTCAATATTAAATGTTGACAAAATATAAAAGTACCATTATACCCAATGGCTCCACTCATTTGAATAACTTTTCATTATCTTTATAGAGTGATTTTACAAACTTACCCTTAACATCTTAAAAAAATTGATTAACTTTTTCCTTAAAAATAGAAACCGGTCAATGACAAAGGCAAATATACCTTAACCCATTTCATGCCAACGTGTTGCTGGGCAGGACCCCCAACAAATAATATTTAGTGAGGGTCTATAGACAAAATAAGTTTACGTTTGATTTGTCGGTTGAAGAAGAAATTTTTAAGTTGGAGTTGATTGATTTTTTAAAAACTAGTTATAATTTTTGTTGACTTTTCAAAAAAAGATAAAAAAAAAATATAATTTAATTAAAATTAAACTTAAACACCAAACAAAGTCTAAAACTACCGATATAGAAAAGCTGTAAATTAGAATGTCCAACATAGTCTAGCTATTGTGAAATTGTCATTTTCCTTCCCATTTTGTCATGTTTTGCTGAATCTTTTTCCTTGAATTATCAATTGTATGGGGACTTTTGTGGTATCTTGACAGGGAAACTGTACCCACTTTTTTTAATGTCAAATATTCATGGACAAAAATATCCCTGCAATTGTGAAAATTTTCAGTTTTTTGAGAAGTATTGAAATATCTTTTGACTACATATGTAGCGTAATTTATACGAGATTTTGGAAAATTTCAAGATAATTGCGGAGAAAAATTGAAAAATTGAAAATTTTTTTTTTTATAATTTGATGTGATTTTTTTTTATTTTACAATATTTTTAAACTGCTTAACTGATTTTCTTCGATATTTTGGATGTTATCAACTCATGCCATTAGGCTTTTCATGTCTAGAGTCTATATACTCCTGATTTTGATTTCTATCACAAATATGGAATTTTCAATTATTTTTGTCCAAGCACTAAATCAAGTTCGAGTCTCATAAGACCTATTTTCGATATTGAAATATCTAATATGCATTATGATTTACATGTAACTTTTCTATTTTATTTATAGACCTTTTTAATGTTTATTTTATCTTAAAATGTCATATATATTTTCTTTTAAAAAATGCATAATTTTCTGGAGTATTTTCACTGATATGATTTTTTTTTCCTAAACTTTCCATAAAACTGGAGTAAATACAAATATTTATCAATTACAAATATTTATCATAATATGCATTATGATTTACATGTAACTTTCTATATGTTTATTTGGAAACTAGCCAAACAAAATTCTACTGACGATGTGTTTTAAATTGGATTTCTGGTGTACATAAATGAAAAAAACTACTAGTAGCAATTGTCATGATTTTGGTTACTACTAAAAATTATTAGCAAATCACCATCATTTTTTTCCTAGCAAAAATAAATAAATTAAAAAAAAAACACCAATACATTACTTTGTCAAAGTGTCTTTTTGATTAGTCAAGCGAGCATGACATGGAAATATTTATTATTTTTATTTTTTATTTTTTACTTTTGAACTTGCATGACAAGGAATTCCAGTAAGGAATTCGGCCTTTTCAAAAGTGTCGGCTGTTTTGCAAAATCAAATAACAATACGATAACTAAGGTTCATTTGGTGTTTAGTTTGAGTTTAAGATAAGATAAAATTTTTAAGTTAAAATTGATTGATTTTTTAAAAATTAGTTATAATTTTTATTGATTTTTTTAGAAGAAGACAAAAAACCAACTGTAAAATATAGTTGAGTTTAAACTCAACTATATCACCAAACGTAGGCCAAAGGTTTTTTTTTTTTTTTTTTTTTCCTCGTTGAAATAAGACAATTAGAGAATTTCTTAAATAATAGAGCAAAGATACATATCAATATATATATATATATATATATATAAAAGTTTACCATGAACGCAATAAGATTTCGGCAGGTTCTGCAAATTTTTTTTTTAAGAAATTACTATTTTGTCTTACTTCTTAGATATATATATATATATATATTAACTTGAGGATGAAGATTAAAACTTTACATCTCATAATATAATCAGATGTGAAATTATCGTTAAATAATACATGTAATCATCTATCTTATTTCTTAGCATGATATTAAAAAAAATTATACTAAAAAATTAAGATTAGAACAGTTTGATACTTATCTTAAAATAATTGAACATGTTAAGGAATCCAATAAAATAAAATAATGTAAGGGAGAAAATATTCGTGTAGGGTCAAGAATCCTCCAACCAATAGATACGACATGTAATTCATAACACAGTAAAAAAAATTAAAGGGATCAGAAAAGAATACAAAACAATTCGCTTGGCAAAGAAGGGATTGCTTCTCGTAAAGAAAAGACAAAAGACGACTAAAAAAAAAAAAAAAAAAAAAAAAAAAAAAAAAAAAAAAAGACTTGGCAGTCAATTTGAATTGGAATATCGTGTTTGCGTGTTTTATACTCCTCCCTCTCGCGCGTTTTCTTATATTATTAATATTATTTTCGTAAATCTCCCATTTTCTTTGGAAAAATGATATCCCATTGCTATTGCTTTTGTGTTTTATCAAATTAATGAATTCATATATACGTTCGAAATAATAATAAATAATTACCCCTTACTTTGATAAAAATACCGTTGAACTTTGAAGCAATTTTCTAAAACTACAATAAAGTTATAAAGCTCATTGATTTTGCTCATTGTCACTCTAGAGAGAGAATTTTCTATCTCGAATTTTGTTATGAATCAACTACTCAATCAAATGATAGATCCATTTATAAATAACAATTTACTTATATATATTGATAAAAGACATCTTCAATAATCTTGAAAATAAAGATATTAACAACTTTTTCAAATAAAAATCCATCGAAGACAATTGCAATACAATAATTATTTTTATCAAATTTTTTATTTATTAGCCTCCACTAAAAAAATATTTGGTTTTGTCACTTTAGGTAACAACTTTAATTTTGATTATTGGATTAATTTTTCAAACATTATGTTCTTTTTTTCTTTTTAAGAAAACTGTATGAACTATTAATAACAGTAGATTTTATACGGTGCATTATAAATTTTAAATGTCGATATTTATAGAACAAACTTTTAAAAAATTAATTCATTGAATAAATTACAGTGTCTATAATAAAAAATCCTAATAGTAAATATTTCTTTTATGTTATCTAAACATAATATTGAAATGTCACTTCCCTAAAAAAAAAATGAGAAGACATAGCATCAAGAAGTAATTCTTTTCCCTATTTGCACAGAAAAGAGTGAAAACTTAAAATTTCCCCTTTTATTATTATTATTATTATTATTTTGCTAAAGAACTCTTTTAATTTTCTCATAATTAGACAGTATTTCACTTTTTAAGTGGTTGTTTGGCAAACCAGTTGAAACGGTGTTTTTGGAGTTGAAACTCAACTTTTTGTGTTTGACAAAACCGTTCAGCTTCAACTATCCTTTTGAACGTTATACAGTAACCCCAGCGGTGTTTACTGTTCATCGAGAATCTTCAGCTTTTAGCCCTCCTTCGTGCCTGCCGCCTGCCCGAATCTCACGCCTCAACTCCGGCGCCCATGTGCTGGTGTCAGTGGGTCTGTCGGCCTTGCTTCCATCCCATCGAGCATCTGCTTTGCTGCAGGAGCTCTGGTATGTGTTTGTCCTTCCTCTCCCCGCACTGCGTTTTAAACAGCGAGGTCTTGCCGTCGCCCACTACCGTCCAGCCGATGCGTCGCCGAGTGAGGTGTGGGAAGCGAAGGCGAGCCGTGGGCCGAATAACCAACCATTTCAAAGTTCGGAAAAATTTCTCCCGTTCCGTCAAATCCTGCCCGACTCCGACACCCTCTCCTGTGTACTCATCTTCGGCTTCCAATTCCGAAATCCTAGTAAAATTTCTTTCTCTAAATTCTCAAACGTAATTCGTGTTTGTCCCAAAATTTTTTGGGTTTTATTCTCTACCCAATACTTCTTCGACTCTTGACTCCCTAAATCGATGGTTTTGTGGTCCTAATATCGCATTTGGTTTTTCGATTACCCAATATCGCATTTGGTCCTAAATCGACTCTTGACTACCCAATACTTTTTGTCGATCTGGGTTTGCCTCGTTTGTGTGTGTCTGTGTTATCATCCCTTGATCTTTGCAGGTTCATTTGGTCGCTAAAATCGATGTTTTGGCCCCCCTTGAATGGTTTTGTGGTTCTAATCCCTAGTTTGGTTTTTCGATTTCAAGTCTAAAATTAGGCATTTATCTGGGTTTGCCTTGTTCGTGCGTCTTTGTTTTTGCCTCCATGAATGGCATTTGCAGGTTACTGTGACGCTTGGATATCTGTTTTCTCCCCCTTGAATGGTCTTGTGGTCGTAATACCTGGTTTGGTTTTTTCGATTTCCATTATGGTCATGGGCATGGTTTGAATTTATAACCTTTCATTTCAATGGAATTATGAAATAATGCCATTAATTGGAAATGGCTCGTTATCAGAATTGCTGGCTAGTGTTCTATCTAGGAATATATAATTCAAATTTGGGCAAGACGTGACGTTTTCTAATTGTCTCTGTAAGAAGATAATCTTTGGTTGAGGGAGATCGCAGACTTTTCTGGTTTAATTGCTTCTGATTTGTGTAAAAACTATTTATTGTGTATTGCCTGACTGGAACCTAGCTTGTTTGGTCATTCTGGTATTGTTGGAAATGTTTATCCTTTTGTCATAACAGAACAAGAAAATAAATTTTGCAGCGCTTTAGGCTGGGCAGTTGTTCGATGAATTGATGAAGTTTTTGTGTCTTTGGCTTTTATGGATGCTTCAGGATATATACTTTTGTTGCATACCATGCAACCTACTGCCCATCTGTACCGGTTTACTTGCAGTACGTTATATTAGTTCTGAATGCCTTGTTAGGGAGAATGCATAAGACTCAACTCTCAAAGGCTGAGAAAACCATTCACATTAAAAAGAACTAATAATCATTAACTTACATCACTCAGTTGCTTCAAATTCGGAATTCCTAGTTTGTTAAGCGTCCTTTCCAAACTCAGCCTTCTACATATTATCTATCTAATTCCATTATGGTCATGGGCATAGCAAATGGGTTTAACTTGTTCGTGTGTGTCTGTGTTAGCCTCCGTTGAAAGTTTAACGTCATGTGATGCCTACACTCTGATTTTGCCACCTCTTTTGGTTTTTGTACAATTCCTCTGATGGTTTGATGTAAGAATGGGACGCCTGTAGCCTAAAATCAAAATTTGGGGTTGGTTTTGTGCATCCCTTTGACTCCCTAGGGTCGTTGGCTCTGCATTTAGTTATTGTGATGCCTAAAATCAGATATTGATGTAAGTTTGAGCAGTTTTGTAACTTGTGGTTTGTTGCTTCATCTGTGAGCCCACTCCCGTTTGTTTATGTGATGCCTAAATTCATGTTGTTATTTCTTTTTGCATCCGTTTTACTCCCTGTAAAGCTGGCTGTTCATTTTGTGTTTATGTGATGCCTAAAACCCGATTATGGCCCCCCATTAACGTTTTTGTAAATTGCAAACCATTGGCGATGATGTGTACATAAAATAAGATTTGTTGTATTTTAGTCTGACTGATGAGTCGTTTACCCGATACATGTTGTCAGTTGCCGGTGTAGATTATTGGAATTAATGGCCATTACTTTGTCTTGTCTTGGCCATTAAAGTACCTACAGTTGAACTTCCTTTTTCCTATGCCAGGGTAGCCGATTCTGTATCGGGTTTATGACATGTCTCAGATTATATGATGCACTCAATTTATACTGAGCCAATTCATTACACATCGTACCGGACTATATTAAACATTTTCTATTTGTTTTGGTTATCGATTTCCTAAGGAGATGGGGCGCAAAACGTCGGGGGATCATTACTTTTGGGACGCCGCAAAAGAAACAAAATTCCTAATTCAACTATCGGAGTACGTGGAATGCAGTGGCGGTAAACATCCCCCCAAAGCAACTCTAGAATTTTGGGCCCTCCAGTTTAATGCTGAGTTCGGCGGGGTACAGGCACACGCAAAGACATTGTATCAAAAGAAAGAGAGAATGAAGAAAATATATAACGGCTGGAAGGCTTTGCAAACCCGAACTGGACTAGGATACGATCCGACGACGGATCGTGTAGTTTGCTCTGACGAAGCGTGGCATAGCTTTATAGGGGTAACTGCGTAGCTCAATATTAGGCCCTATGTTATAAAATCTTTTAAGCTTCGTTTGTACTTATAATATTTTTAAAATCTCCTGTGCAGCGTTTTAAGGAGTGCAACCATCTACGCTACGAGGGCTTGCGTAACAAGGAGCTGTATATTAAAATCTTTGAGAAACAGCACGCTGCAGGTGCCTCGGGGTATGGATCAGTAAGCATGCCAGGTGATAGTACTCCATACGGCGACGTTGAAGCTTCAATGGAAGACGATGGAAACCATGTGGGATTAGAAGACGATGTAACGCCAACGCCGGGTGTCCGTCATTTTAACAACGTTAGAGGTGGAGCCGAGGCAGGTCCGTCGCGGTCAAGGGCAAGTTCTGGCAAGAGGAAGCAACGAGAAGAAGCAGATGAGATGACCATATTGGCGATGCAGGAAATAGTAACGCATCTCCGTAACGAGTCACAATCTGCCCAAACAAACGAGACCACAAACCAACCGGATTACATGTTCATGTGTATGAACATTATGACAGAGATGGGCGTTCCACCTAATCACCGGTGTCGTATGTGGCACTACCTCGACGCTCATCCACGCCTCCAACGTACGTTCCATCGGCTGCCCGAGGTCGATAGGCGGGAAATTATTGCATCCGTTGTTCAATCCCCGGGGCCCCCCACCGAATGATTTTGCGTTATTTCCTTACGGTTTTTATTTTCCACGTTTTTTCATATTGTGGACATTTTTAACTTATTAATTTGTGATTGTGTTACAATTTATGTAGTGATTTATTTCGGGTTTGTAAATGTAGATGACAATCTGTGATTCCGTCAAATTTTTATGATTTTCACTATCTAATATTTGCAATTGCACTGCTAACCTTATGTAATGGTGCCGTAAAAAAATGTAAATGTCATTCACCGCGGACCTAACCTTATGCGATGACATGATGCATACATCGAAGTGATATTTTTGGGGTTCGCTAACAATTATCGTTTACCATGGAACAGGCGAATTTTTTCTAGCACCGATATCGGATTCGAACCAAAATGGACGACGCTAATCTCGCACCCGAGGACGACCAAAATGATATGTACTATGATAATGTGGCTAGCAATCGTACTAATTATAACCATAACCGTAACCGTAACCGTGTTCTGGCTTTGGGAGTGGTCGCGGTGGCCGCCCACCGATTAAACAGACGCAGACAGCCACAACCAATGCATAACTCAACACTAACTGGGCGCATGCGAGTTGAAGAGTTGTTAAATGGGCATGAAGAAATAATACAAGGAATGATAAGTATGAAGGCTGAGACGTTCAGATCGTTAAGTAACCTGTTAGCTTGTCGGGAGTTATTGAAGCCAACTCGCTACATGAATGTGAACGAGCAGTTGTTTATATTTTTGTCGATTTGTGCACGCGGCGAAACTAACATGCACATTTCATATTTGTTCCAGCACTCCGTCGAAACAACTTCACGCTGGTTCTATAAAGTGTTGCAGGTTATTTGCTCGCTAAAAGATGAATTCATAAGACCCGCCGACTACACATCGATCCAAAATTTGATTATGGAGAATCCGGATAAATATCGGCCATGGTTTGATGTAAGTGTTCTATGTTATATTATTAAATAGCATACCAAAATTAAGAAAGAAAAAACCCCCAAAGTTTTATTGTTAATGCTGGTACGCGTATTCAATACGTTACAACGTTTCGATGCAGGGTTGTGTAGGCGCTATAGATGGTACGCACATCCCATGTACCCCTCGTCGTGAGAATGCTGACGCTTGGATAAATCGCAAGGGATATCACTCGCAGAATGTATTGGCAGCCTGTTCCTTTGATATGAAATTCACTTATATATTGGCGGGATATGAGGGATCTTGTCATGATGCGAGAATGCTGGATGAGGCGATAGCATTTCATGGATTCCCGTTACTTCCACCAGGTAAACAGAAAATAAAGTAAAATAATATTTTATATTATTATGTAACAAGGGAGTTAATTGTTTTAATATTATGAGATTACTATTGCAGGCAAATTTTACTTGGTCGATTCAGGATACGCAAATAAGGCTTGTTTTCTGAGCCCATATCGACGCGAGACGTATCATATACCGGAATTTCGAAGACGTCGTGACGGGCTAGGCAACCGCCGTGAAGTGTTTAACTATACACACTCATCGCTACGGAACTGTATCGAGCGCACATTCGGTGTCTGGAAGGCACGGTTTAAAATACTGAAAGGCATAAACAACTATCCAATGGACAAGCAGAAAATGATCCCCGTCGCGTGTGCAGTTGTCCATAATTTCATAAGGATGGTGCAGGTTGGGGATCCAACTCTTGAGCAGTATGTAGCAGATTCTGAGCCTGTACGGGAAAATATCGATGTTAACGCGGATTACGTGTTTGACGATGGGATCGATGGAACTGGGCCTAGTACAGGATCACACCAATTTGACCCGAGTAGGGAAGCAATGAATGGGATAAGAGACCACATAGCAAATGAGATGTGGGAAAGATATCAAGTATCACCATGGTATAGGCAAATGTGAACGAATATTGTTTATATCTAATTGGAGCAGATAATGATTGTAATTATTGATTTGTATTTTGTTTATGTTAATGACCACAGACGAACTGTTTTCACTTTTGTTTTTATTTGTTGTAAGACTTAATTATTGACAATTACAAAATTTTATTTCAAGTTGTATGCTTACTATTACATGTTAAAAATCTATTCTCTGGGTTTTTTTAAGGCGTATGGGTCATGAGTTTGAGTTGAAACTTCAAAGTTCAACCCGACAAATTTTTGTGAATTTTAGAAAACCATAAATTATTTTTGGGAATAACATTTTAAAAAAAAGTGTGGAAATTATGAGGTAAGTTTGTGAATCAAACAAGCACTAAAAACTACAACAGAATGTTAAATACGGAAAAAAAATTTGTTAATCTCATTTTTTTACCATCCAAACATGGCCCTTGTTTTTTTTTTTAACTTTTATCTCAAACTTTTTTACATCCAAACACTCAACTCAAACTAAACTTTTTAACTCATACTTTTTCCCAAACACAAAAAGTTCATTCTCAACTTAACTTAACTCAAACTCAACTTCAAAATATCAACTCAAACTTGCGATCCAAACGAACCCTAAATAATTCCAGGCAATTGGACAGCATTCACTTGAAATAAATCCTCTCCAATAAAGATATAGAGAAAAAGAAACATCGCGAACCAACCAGAAGCTCGAAAACCGGTATGTTTTCACGCCAGCCAGTAAAAGTCCCCGACAAATCACAGCCGTCCGTACATTCTAATCCAACGGCTTGCAATCACCCTTCCGAACCTTCTCGAATTCCTCCCAACAGAATAAGCCACTATATATGGCCACTTTTCTTCTTCGTTTTCCTTCATTACAAACGCTAATCTTTGCGTTAACCCTAGCAAATTCAAATCTATTCAAATTCGAATTTTAATTTTCATTTCAGCTCTCGATTTTTAGGTTTTTTGATCGGAGAAGTTTTTAGGATCTTCAATGGCGGGAAAAGGAGAGGGACCGGCGATCGGAATCGATCTCGGAACGACGTACTCGTGCGTCGGAGTCTGGCAACACGATCGTGTTGAGATCATCGCCAACGACCAGGGGAACCGTACGACGCCGTCTTATGTCGCCTTCACCGACAGCGAGAGGCTCATCGGCGACGCCGCCAAGAACCAGGTCGCCATGAACCCGATCAACACCGTCTTCGGTAAGCTACTGGCTCCTTTAACTTGTTTTTTGAAAAATTTGAATTTTCATGTACTGTGCTCAGATCTGAAGGTTTCTAGGTTTTATTTGAGGTTCTTGTCTAGATTGACTAGATTCGACTTTAATTTTGAATATATACAGATGAATTTTCCCATGGCTATCTTTGTTTTGAGCAAACTGTTTGTAGAATTTCGATAGTGAAATGATTTACACAAATTTAGCAACTATCAAACTATTGAGCTAGCGAAATGGTAGTAATCAAAGTCGAAATTGGTTAATTATTATTGTACTTGACGCTTTAATTCGCTTAATATAGTCTTTGATAATTGTTTTGCATGATTTTACTCTATATATATAAAATACACACACACACACACAAACACACACAAATTAAAAACTCTTAAAATAATAATTGCACACACGCACACACACACACACACACACACAAATTATAAACTCTTAAAATAATAATTGCACACACGCACAAATTATAAACTCTTAAAATAATAATTCAATAAAAATACGACCAAGGGGTGGTCCGGGTAGGGAAGGAATAGAAATGCTGATTGTCTATTGTCAATTTGTCATTACCGATAATTCCCTTAATTAGTTCTTCTGTGAGCTTGGTTTGCTTGTGTAATTGTTTAGAGTTCTGTACTTGTTTTTTGATCTTGATGTTGATGTTGTTATATTGCAGATGCGAAGCGTTTGATTGGACGAAGATATTCTGACCCATCTGTTCAGAGCGACATTAAGCTCTGGCCGTTCAAGGTGATCGCGGGTCCTGGTGACAAACCCATGATCGTTGTCAACTACAAGGGCGAAGAGAAGCAGTTCGCCGCCGAGGAAATCTCTTCTATGGTCCTCATCAAGATGCGTGAGATTGCCGAGGCTTACCTTGGCTCCACCATCAAGAATGCCGTCGTCACCGTCCCTGCCTACTTCAACGACTCTCAGCGTCAGGCCACCAAGGATGCTGGTGTCATTGCCGGCCTTAACGTGATGCGTATCATTAACGAGCCCACTGCCGCTGCCATTGCCTACGGTCTTGACAAGAAGGCGACCAGCGTCGGTGAGAAGA